>VXBW01007860.1:1240415-1269404 GCA_013400375.1 Thinocorus orbignyianus
AAAAGAAAAAAGCCCCAACACCTGAAAGGAGTCATAAGCGCTCACCCTGCTGTTTTGCACGGAGGTAGAATCATCCATGTTTCTTACAGACAACATTACAATGAGGCCTCTAATTACATTATTATGGACTTTCTGACAGTCATGCAAAGGACCAGGTTTACAGAGGAATAAAGTAGATGCAGCTTTTTTGCAAAAGCCAGTTCCCAGGAAAGCCATTTCATGATGTGAAGGTCTCATCATTTGTCAGCAACAAATACCTATTGCTAAAATTGGCGAACTTTATTTTTTCTACTATTTTATTGCAAATCTTGGAAGAGGCATCAAAAATTTCCCAGGAAAACAGACTGAAGCTACTGCTGTGGTACACAATTGCATCATATAGATTAGAAGCATATACTTAGGTGTTTTTGAAGGGCTTATTCTGCAGACTGGAGGACAATGGACCAAACCAGAAATATCCAAAGTTTAAAGAGTTGATGGATGTAACCTGAACAACAAAAAGAAGGAAAGTTGTGTACTGAGGGCATTTTCTTTGCAGAAGGTCATAGATCAGACATATAAACTGCACATTCATATAATGAATAGCACAAGGGCATGTATTTGTGACAATCGATTATATTTTCAGATATTGTGTATGGACAGGTAGAATATTCATAAATTAGACGTTTTTTTCTGTTTTCCTATTAATAATCCTTCTCAATCTGTGCACCCATATAATTTGAAGATTCCTATTCGACTCCTGAAATTACAGCCGAAATTAAACTTCATTTCACTAGCTTCGCTATATTTCTTGTTTGCAAGCGTTTATACTTTTTAATGGATCATTGCATAATCTGAAAGCATTCTTCCCTAATGTGGTTCTTCATAGCATGTCTGACAGTGGATTTCTTTAGTTTCTCTAGAAAGCATGGATCTTTCAGGAAACAAATGAAAACCTTACTTAAAAGCTGTTCTCATAGGAGAGGTCAGGTTTAAAACATCTGGTTTCAAAATCAACAACACATGTATTGACTGACTATACAGGAAAATCCTTCATCCTATCTAGAAACCCCAACATTAAAATCTACCAAAAGATAGCACAAAATAGTGAGTTAATCCACAGTCATGCAGATTTTTAAAACCGTGCATCTAGGCAAATAAGATAAGGTCTTAAGATGGGATTGTGAATTCCCTGGGATATAAAAATGTTCTAGGAATACACGGGAGTTTAAAAGGTAAAGAAAATGTGGAAACAATGGAGGTTTTTATTAGTCATTAAGAAAGGATACCCCTGACAGCTGGTCTTAATGCAACGGGAAAGGTTAAGTGATTAGAAATTCTGCGGGAAATCTCATCAGACTTTCTGATAGCAGGCTAGTAAATTTAATTGTGTGGCACCAACTACCACAGCAATCCTTTAGGAACTATCAAGAGTAGAGAAGACTTTTTTAATGCTTTTTTTCGTAACAGTCCCTGAGGCCACATCCTCTTTCCCCAGCATTGATGACACAGATGAGATTGTTAGGTCTAGACCTCCTGCCTAGAGCCTAGAGTTGCAGGGTTCCCTATACTAAAATAACACATGCACCTCATCAGCACAGATCAGGTTACCTGATTATATGCTATCCCAAATTTTTTCTAGCTACCTCTTTTATCATTAGCAGACAGGAGATGGGAGTAAAGAAGAAAAAAAATTCACTACTAAAGGCGTGCATCCTCAATTGCATCCTGTTTGCACAGTGCAAAATATTTGTTCTTGTGGTACTGTGACGGGATTTGAATGGCTCCACAGTTTTCTCTATAGCATTTTCTGTAATAAGCAAATGAAACAAACATTGTCCAGGTATTCGTTGTTCCTTGGAAAATTGAGTGAAAAACTGAAGTCATACTTTCCTCAACTAAAATAAAAAGAACCAGAGAGTGCAAATACAACCTCATTAAATAAGACGGCAAATCTAAGTGGCATACAAAGCTATTAAACAAACTAGATTGGTCCATAATAAGAAGAAACATATTTCATGTCTGTTGAACACTTCAGAGCTTTTAACAAGTAATAGGCATACTATGCTGGAAAATAGTTGCTATTCTCCATGAGTATATCATTGTCAATGGCTGCGCTGTCTCGAAAGAAGCACTTATCTCATACACTTTATTGCTTGATAGCTTGCTGATTGCTTTTACAAAGCAATAAATTGATGGCCTGATTCAGCAGTGACATTAGGCTATGTTCATTTTCTCTGACTGATGTTTTGAATTAGAACTCTTACACTCTCTTCTGTTTGGAAATATGAAATTCCAGACAGGCAAACCTGATGTCACAAATAAAATGACACAACGGATGTCAGATGAGTGAGATTTATATATTTAAATATCTAACTAGCTTTCATCTTTATTAAAGTTTTCATAATTCATTGTTGAAGGCATTGTGTTTAAATAAAAAACAATCCAGCCAAATAAAGAGAGAGGAAAAAAAAGTTTAAAGATCAGAGTAGAATTTCCATGCTGTAAATTGCTGCAGTAATAGAAATGCATGTAAAGGTGAACAACAAGAACATATTAATTATTTATCTCTCAATTAAACAAATTGAATTATTTAAACATTTTTTCTGCAAGTTTTAAGGTAAAAAGGGATTTCATTATTTTTCACTTGCTAAAAATTAATCTATCAACTGTAGTAGCCTTTTCATTACACATCATTTTGAAATGGTACTTAAAGTGGTAAGGCAAAATAAAAGCAGCTGAAAGAAAGAAGAGTGACTGCTAACTACCTTTAATCATTTCTTCATGATAAATAAATTAAATAGGAAGCAGTGTTTAAAATTAATTTTAAAGATGGAACTAAAATTCTCCAAGAAACTAAGCTATTAGACTTTACATTTGATGTACTACCCTACTAGGGTTTGTTAGGTTAAAAAAGACAAACAAAAAACCCAATGAACAAAAAACAAAGGAAAAAAGGAAACAAACAAATATAACCCCTAACCTACTGACCATCACAACTGTTTGATAACAGTTTTACCCTCTAGATGCTAAATTTTAGAAAAAGAGCTATTGCAAGGAGAGCAATTCCCAAATAGTATCACCCAATTCCCTTTGTGACAGATGCAGCTCCTTGACATCATGCATAAAATGCATCCGTGAATGCAATGCAACTCAACAGCTAAAACAGGAGGAAGATGAAAATTCTACTTTGTCAAGGCTGATAGCATTTTTATGTGTGCATTGAGTCTGTTGGATTAAAATATATAAATTAACTGCTTTAACCTCGGTGGATGCCTTGAATCTGCCTGTGGCTTGAGCATGTTTCTAACACCTCGGTTTCCACATCTATAAATTGAGGATGATATTATTTACTAACCTTCTTGATGCTGAAGCTGTTGACATTCATTTGTTGCCTTTTATACTGGCCTTTTAAATTATACAGGCAACATTTAAGTGATAAATATTTATAGCAAAAGGCAAAGCATGATGGGCATCTGCTCACAGCCTGATGTTCTTATCACTGAAAGGGCTGTGAAATACAGCAGCTTTCATTTTTGGGTACAACGCTATTCTTAGGCCATTCTTTTCAACAGACTTCATGTCAAAAATGCAGCTGATAGGAACTACAAATGAGCTATACTTTCCTGCAATACCACATTTATTTTTTTATCCCGTTTTCTACTGCCCGCTCCTCTCCCCCCTTTCAGTTTGTAAATCCTAATACAAATGGAAAACATTGACATTTTGACTTTGTGAAACTTGAGTTATACATCAATTCATGAGGATATCAACCTGTTCTGGTATAGCTCAAGTTCTCATTAATGTTGTTATGCCCTGTCCTCTAGAGGTTTTAAAATTCACGTATATTTTTAAATTATTGCCAGTGTTCTTTACCCCAGCAGAGAAAAGCAGCATCAGAAATTTCCCTCTAATTTTTTTTTTATTATTTTTTTTTTTTTAGATTCTGTCTGTTTAAACTTTGAAAATATTTACACAAAGACTTCAAATGCCTACTTTCATTGCTTTTTCTTATCCCTCTCCTGGGGGGAAAAGAATATAGCCCATGTTTTCTCATAAAGTCTACAAGGTCTCTTTAAATACAACCACACCAAAACACAGCAGAAGAGGGCTACATTTGTCATGCTCTCAGGGTGCAGCCAAGCTGCATGACAGGGAGCTGTGCCACACCCCACAGTCCCCATGCCCCAAGCACCTGGTGGGAACAGTCAGAGAGTCACAGAATCACAGAATGGTAGGGGTTGAAAGGGACCTCTGGAGATCATCTAATTCAACCACCCTGCTAGAGCAGGTTCATCTAGAGCTGCTTATGTAGGATCCTGTGCAGGGGGGTTTTGAATATCTCCAGAGAAGGAGAGGAGACTCCATGACCTCTCTCGGCAGCCTGTTCCAGTGCTCTGTCATCTTCAAAGTAAAGGAGTTTTTCCTTTTTCTTATGTTCAGATGGAATTTTATGTGTTCCAGCTTATGCCCATTGCCCCTTTTCCTGTCACTGGGCAGCACTGTAAAGAGTCTGGCCCCATTGTCTTGAAATCTGCCCTTTACATATTTATAAACACTGATGAGACCCCCCTCTCAGTCTTCTTATCTCCAGGCTAAACAGACCCAGGTCTCTTAGCCTTTCTTTATAAGAGAGGTGCTCCAGTTCTTTGTTTATCATTTCATGTTAGGTGAGTTCCAGTCTTCAGCACCAACATTAAGAAATCCATACTGATGCCCTTCACAGAGAAGCCAGACCTAAGACAACTGACAGATAGATTCTAAGTTTAAACCTAGAAGTGGTTTGCACGTTTTAAACTTTTCTTGCTGGTTGATTTTTGCTAGTTAGCATGCTTTATCTCTAATAAATTGTATTATTTAATTGTTATTACAATTATTTTCATTAGGTCTGCTTCCAGTAGATTTAGCAGCAGGAAGTAACAGAAACTTCACATTTCAGGAATAAGATGCAAGAATCGTACAGTCAGGAAAAAGCTACTAAAATGGCTATGCAGCTTGGGTCTGAATAGAAAAAGTCAACAGGCTGCTGCATTTTTGACTAATTTGTAGAAAAAATACAACTTATGTCTAAACTGCGTGGTTCTTAACATATATCAGAAGTTACAGGATAAATTTGGTTTGGGGATTAGTTGTGAGAACATCTAATATTAAAGGCTAATGAACAATGTAAACTGTTTCAAATGGAAAATTAACCATTCAGAGTAATCAATTAATTAAAATTAGTTCCTGATATCTAAGGGTAACATTGATCTTTCCTTATAAGAATCAAATGAACTTTCTAGGACAGAATAAAAAAAAATTAAACCCCCAACTGAACAGTAATAATAAAAAGGAAAATCACGAAACAACACCTCATTTGCCCAAGAAAATAAAGAAAAAGTCAATTGAGTTAAAAGGCATATGAATGAGAGTATGTAGTAGAAGTGTTCAGTAACCATGATTACATATGAAAATGACCTTTTACTAATTTTTAATGACCGTCTCAAGCTAAGCCAGATGACTATGATGTCTTTATATTCACAGAAAAAAACACCTATACATTAGACAAACATAATAACGTTTTGGAAAGCTGTGCTAAGCCTTCTGGGTGTCATACATCCCCACAAAGCAGTGGTAAACAGAACAATGTTGGCAAAACTAAACAGGACAGGTTATTTTCTGATAATTCTTCCAGGATATATTGAAGGAAGAAAGACTGGATCATTTACATGACAGACAAAATCTTAAAGACACCAGGGGAAAAGTTTATTTAACACATGCACGTGTGCACACAGACATAAAAAACTGAAGAATAGCTGGTTGAAGATAAAGCTTTTCTGCTCATAATTAGAAACCCTTATCCACACCTTAGAACTGGCTAAATTAACAGATTTCATCATTTGACCCTATCTACTGACTACTGTAAATTTGTGGATCACACGTAAAGACATATTGATCTAAAATCCCTGCAAATAAAGTAGCACTGAATGAAAGAGTCTATAAATGAGACAAGGACTGTGTCCTGTTCTCAGCAGGACACAAAAAGTGAAATCAGTCTAAGTCTATCATTGAGAATCGGAAAATAAGACCTCCACTAGGCATGCTTCAACAGGAGAAGGAGAATTTCATTACATTTCCATTCTTCTTACCAGCATGGGTATTACTAACCAGGAAATTATAATCAACATGTAGTCTGTTAATTCTTGGGTTATAATATTTTCCTGAGTCACAAAGGACAGTGAAGTAATTATTGCCTCAGAGCAACAAAACACAATGCTGATATGTCAAATACTGTTTGATTTTGAATTAGAATGACCAAGGTCTATATTTAAAGCTAATATGTGACTGCACATAATTTGTACATTGAAATGTGTTAACTGCAATTTGACATGAAATACATGTACATAAAAATAATCAGAAGCTGTTAAAGAACTTTCTGTTCATAGAATCATAGAATTGTCTAGGTTGGAAGGGACCTTTAAGATCGTCTAGTCCAACCATCAATCTAGGTAGACAAACTTCCACAGATCCCAAAAGAGAAAAGCAATAAGAATTAGAAAGGTGTACTGTAAAACAGACCAAGTTTTTTGTTTCAGTTCAGTACTAACACAAAACAAATGCTGATATCCTTATGTTGGTCTTCCTAGAGCTATATTAAAATGTAAAAGATTTGTAGCTTCATTTTATGTACCATTAAAGGAAGTTTTTTTCTCTGAACTCTTCTGGTCATTGGGAAAGAAAACCAATAAAAAACCAACTGGTTTATTTCTCTTCCCACCCTGGCCATTCCCCATCTACCCTGAGGGGGAAGGCAACAGAAGGAAATAAAACAAAAGATAACCTTTTTCTGCACACTGTATGAATCAAAATTGATCTATGAAAACGACTTAAGATGTAGAAAGTAATATTTTACATATAAGCCTTTAAGCCCCAGTTGTGTTTAAGACAACAATAATGATGTAGTTTCGTGTTTATCAGGAATACTCTGAAATGGAGTAAGAGGTTCTCCTAAAAAAATGTTTCCTTCATCTTATGAAGAAGCACTTGGTAAGTAAAATTCATGATAGAATAAACTTGTCTTTATCTAACAGTAAAGTTTACCATGTAAAGCAATAATACATTTCTAAGATCAAAGCCCTACCTCAGACATAGCTCTTGATGATGGATGTGTCCCTTGTTCCAGCTTTATATCCTGTTTTTCGGTAAGTGTAATAGCTCTGACTCCACAGATCTAACTGTTCTCAACTGACTAGATTAGTTAAATGCCAAGTCTCACTTTGGGATCTTGAGGCTGCAGTAGTTGCTATTAAGATATTGATTGGAAAGTTGGGCTAAAATATCAAGGTTCACAAGTACTGGGAGTCCCTTCTCTCCCCCTCCATCCCTCCAGTTTTTTTTAAACCTTTATGGAGATTTTCCTGCACCTGAAATTCTGACTGTTAAAGATACACAAAAAGAGAAATCAATTTAATAAATACACTGAGAGATTTTACCTATTTAAGACGAACTGTGTATTTAACCCTGCTGCAATTGGAGAATTCAGAACATGAAAGAAAATTTCTTTCAGAGTTAACTTAATGGATATGTTTTTGAAAACTGTGGATATGGACTCAGTTAAACACGGAAATTAAATCAAATAGATTTTCTGGAGTATTGGATATATTGAAACAGACATCAGTATTATTGCTTTGTTTTTAACATTCTAATACTGCTGTTAAATTTTGTTCTTCTGTGACGTGCCATCAAAAAATTGATCTTTCTAGTAACAGGCATAAATTGTGCTCCTCCTCCCACCTGCTCATCGGTAAAAGTGACAGATTTTCTGTTCTCTTCAGGTTCTTATACCAATGACAGCATCTGAGCTTTTTCCAGAATAAGACATTTTTCTCCTCATTTAATTTCTGATAAAATGTGTATTCTTAACATTCTTCACACATGTTGAGAAGAAAGAAAATATGAATTTTAAGGTTCTCGGTAACATTTTTTGTTTTATTTTAATGAGCTATCAAGCTATATGTCCCTTTTACAGGAAAGTAAGTTAAAACATTCTTCACATTTAGACTCAAAATGAGTGATTTTAATGCTTCCCTGAAAACAAAACCTTAACACATAAAACAACTAATTATTCTACTTAGAGGAGGCAAGGATCTCGAGAAGTTTAAAGTGCAATGTTTTCTGAAAAGCTGACCTCAGATGACCCTCACAGCCATAACAGACAATTTAGTTACGCTTAAACTATGTATCTTTGGGAAAAGATTGTTTATGTTGAATAACTGAAAGTGGCCAATGATTACATTTCTCTGTAGGACATGTAAGAATAGTTAATGTCAGATATAAATTTTTATATATTATTCTGCCATCATTTCTTAAATCTGACCTGGGGAGACATCTAGGGGTGAGAGGTTTATTCTGTACTTGGTGTCCCTGCTGAGATTGCCAGCTGGGAGCTAGCAGCTCTGGACACTCTAATACCTACTCTCCCCCTCCCCCCGTAAAGCCCCAGAACTACACATACCTTTTAGCAAAGATTTTATTAACAATCCACCATGCTTGTTCTCTAATCATGAATTCATTATTACAAAAGGAAATACTACAGGTTCAATGAAACAGCATATAAAACTGTGGTGTAATTATTGTTCATTTGTGATTGCAGCTTATTTGAAAAGTTTGAAAATTTCTCATTTTTACATTTTCCTTTTTTGTGGATTTTGGAATAAATTCCCATTTCATATTCCAGGACTCCCAACAGGATGCACATGTTGAAACACGTTACACACTTAAAAAATTATGTTTCAGTTATTCAGTCTCTGTTTCCAGAATTGGTGCACTAAAGGCAGCTCAAACTACACAAGTTTTCTAATATCTGAGACCATGTTATATTATTCAGTGTCCAAAAAGAAATTTTGGTAATAAATTAGCCTTATTATTTTATTTCATTCATTCTGCATTTAAATTTGAAAAGCTGAGGCAGTTTCTCCATTGTAAAACTTCATGCTAATATGCTTGTTGGGTTTTTTTGGTCTTTTNGGTGTATCCCTTAAATTTTAAAATACATATGGAACAACAGTTCCCAGTAGTTTCTCTAAGTTGTGCTCTTCAAATAAAGTAAATGCAGAGCCTCCAGATCAGCTAGTGCAGGGAGTGGTCCCAGATTGTCTCCCATTCTACTTTTCCCCATGTATCCAAAGATTTTGATAGTGAATCGTGTGCCTAATGTATAGGCCAAAGTCCTCCTTTCATATTCTGTGTTCTCTTTACAACAAGGAAGTATTAAACAGTTGTATAAATTAAGAAAGTCCATCTCTGATCATGGGTCAGGAACCTATTGCTCCTAAGGGGAATGTATATTTATCAGTCTGTATGAAATGAAACCATCACAACACTGAGTCACACTTTGAAAATCCAGGGGAGGTATAATTAAAAATCAGCGTGTGTATTTGTCTTTGTATATATAAGACATAAATCATACTATGTTTATAACACGCCATCATTTTTAACCTTCCCCTGTTCTGCGTTCAGATTTAAGTGGTTTAGGATTAGCTTTAAATAGAACAAAAGCAGGCAGTTACTAGGAAAACTGTAATTTGTCTTTCTACTTTGCCTATATTGTGTTGAAAAAAACAAAAATTAGAAAGCTTCCATTGCTGCCCTCACACATTGTGCGTAAGGAAAGGAAGAGAAATATGAGGAAGCAACCTCTCCCTTCGCCTCTCCCCAGGCGACATGTAAAGCCTGCTCTGCAGGGTCCTCCCAAAAGTTTTTGATCCTAGTCTTCTCTCTTTTCCCTACCTTTCTCACTCCTTTATATGACAGGAATGAGCCAGCCCCAGCTGTCATTCTTGGCACAGAAAAAATGTAATGCTGACTATGCTTCTGAGAGGCTTTGGGTCAGGTCCGTTGTACTGTCCCAGGTTTGAGAACAGAGGAAAAAACAGGCCCTGTACCCCACAAACGAAAAAAAATCTATTGTTGTACCAATGAAGGTGCATAAATGAAATGCCACTTTTGTTTCTGTATTCCTCAATTTCAATTATATCTCCTTCTGAACACTGTACATTGGTCAGGAGCCTTTTATGACTGATAAAAAATCAAGACCAGGCACCTCTTGCCCCAAGAAATAGTAACCAACATACTCATGGTGTAGATTAATGTAAAGGTCTGTAACATGTTCTTCCAGTGGATGTGAATCTACAAGATCCCCAGCCGTTTTGCCATTCAATGGCAAAATCAATCATCAAGTGAGTGATTTCATCAGTAAAGGTATTCCTCTAAAATGATTGACTACATCAGTACTGGACTTTTTGAAATTTCAGATTTCTTGGGTATTAAAGAAATAGAAAACAAGTAACGTGCTTATGGCTGAAATGGGTAGGTTGGCAATAGGCCCCAGGTAGATTTTCTCTCTGGAAATAATTTAATCATATATGATATAAAATATTGACTTTTATTCTACCTATTGTCTCCAGCCTCATGTGCCACTTTAGGCAGCTCACTTTGCCTTTTAATATCTCCTTTATTTCATCCTCACCTTTAAACTCTGAGTGTATCAACATTCTTTGATTCATTTACATGGTGCGAGGAATTTAGCTTTGCTGTTTTATGTTAACTAATTAAGACAAAGGGAAGGGGAAGGAAGATATTAGTGACATCCGAATAAACTAATGTGGCTGGAGGATGGATGTATGCTTCTTAAAATTATTCCTGGCATATATACTAACATAGGTGATATGACTATGCATTGGCAGTATGTACCATTGTGTTTTCCGTCCTTTATAAAAATACGATACCTTGCCTACTGAAGTGTGCATCATCTTCCTGTTACATAGGTCATTTATATGTCTGCAGTTTGTTATCAGGTTTGCTAGATTTCTGCTGAATATCCTCCATCAGAAACAGTTGTCCTTTATGTCACCCTTCAAAGAAAATTGTAGTTTCAGACAAGCACTATGGACAATCACCTATTAGGAAGGTCCAAGACATCTTATTTTTGTGATACAAATGCAGTGTTAAAAGTTTTCTTTCACAGTGATAATCCACTAGTACTATTATTTGAGCTTTCAGACTAAACACATGTTGTGAGGCATTAGAAGGGCTGAGTAAGTTTTGCCACAGGGGTAGCCTGACTGTATTCCTCTCTCTCCACATCCTTCTCATAACTTGAAAGTATGACATCAGTCTCGAGTTCAGTTATAGTCAGAAAATGAACAGATTGAGAGTGGTGGATTATATTGGTTAGTATTTAGATACCCATACAGTTTATCAAGTCACACTGCAGCAAAGGACATAGAATAGTAACTGTGAATGAAACCAAGACCTACTATGTGAGGGCCTTAAGTCATTTTCATAGAATCATAGAGCGGTTAGAGTTGGAAGGGACCTTAAAGATCATCAAGCTCCAACCCTCCTGCCATGGGCAGGGACACCCCTCACTAGGGCAGGCTGTTCAAAGCCCCATCCAGCCTGGCCTTAAATACTTCCAGGGATGGGCATCTACAACTTCCCTGGGCAACCTGTTCCAGTGCCTCACCACACTCACAGGAAAGAACTTCTTCCTAATATCTAATCTAAATCTCCCCTCTTCCAATTTAAAACCATTACCCCTTCTCCTATCACTAGACTTCCTGACAAAGAGTCCCTCCCCAGCTCTCCTGTAGGCTCCCTTCAGATACTGGAAGGCTGCTATCAGGTCTCCCTGGAGCCTTCTCCAGGCTGAACAGCCCCAGCTCTCTCAGCCTGTTCTCACAGGAGAGGTGCTCCATCCCTCTAATCATCTTTGTGGCCCTGCGCTAGACCTGTTCCAACAGTTCAATGTCCTTTCTATGTTGAGGACTCCGGAACTGGACACAGTACTCCAGATGGGGTCTCACAAGCGCAGAGTAGAGGGCGAGAATCACCTCTCGTGACCTGCTGGTCACACTTTTTTATTATTTAATAATGCTTCATGTTCGGAATTTCATTCAGGACTTTTCTTATTTCACAAAAAAACATTATACAAGCTCCCAAAACATGGTAAAAGATGCTATGAGAGCTGGGTTCCAGTCACAGGCTGCCAAAAGTGAAAGTCACTACAGAGAATAATGAAAACAAGACGTGTTATCCTAGAAGATGCTGTAGTCATTCAAATTCTCTTTAGGGAGTGAAGATCTCAATATGGCTTCATTGTAATTGCAAGCAAATATCAATTTTGCATATTTAAGTGCAATTAAATATTATCAGGGAAAAAAACCCTACAACTCCGTATTAGGCATTGGCAGAACATTTGTTACAGTTAATTGTCATGCACTTTGGGAATCTATTTTACATTGAGATGGAAGAGAGATTGCTTGATTTTTGAGAGTTTCCTCAAATTTTTAGAATTTATACTTAACAGCGAAATCAGTTGACTTCCTTTGCTTGTCAGATACATGGTTCTTTAACCACTTCAAGTGGTAGAAAAGCTCCAATTAATCCTTTGAGACTAAGAAGGGTAGCCCAATCGAGACATATACTAAAACAATGTTTTTCTTGTACCAAGAAATTCTTGTAACCATCAAAGGGGTAAACATAAAACAACAGAATGGCAATGCCATCCTTCAGCATTATGCAGGCTTTGTGGATATGTCAATCTTTGAGCCTCACCAATGGCTCATAAACAAAATTCATTTATCCAGATGACAGAAGTATGCAATTTCACAAAGATTTCAAGGTAAGATTGAGCTCACAAATTTTCATGTCTTAGATTTCTTTTTGAAAGTGTCTCTTTGAAAGGAAGTTTGTTGATATTCACATGTTCACATACAGTAGGAGAAGGAGTATTTTTTATTTTCAAATTTAATTCAATAAAAACCTCAGTTATTCTTTTTAGTTATCTGAAGGTGACACAATGTCTGGTTTAGTTGCACCACAGACAGGAGGAACCCTAGAAACAGGATCAAAGTTTGCTACCAATGCAGGCCTTTGAGGACTGACTTCTGATACTATTGCATGTGTTGACTGACATATATTACATCATGCTGTTCCAAAGTCTAATTACAAGGAATAATAAAAAAAGCATGTTGAGTAGACAGCGATGATAATGGCCTTACTGCTCCTCAGTATTGGTATCTCTGGGTGATTTGGACACAACTCTAGAAAACAAACTATAAAAATAGATTTTAGATCTTGGACCTCCACTCTGAGAATGAATACATCAGAAATTACACAAGAAGTGAAGTGAAATGAACTGAAGCGAAGCGAAGTGAAATGAAAAGATACCTCTCACTGTTCTTCTAGATAAAAGCTTGAAAATGAACCAAGTAAGTAATAAAATGACATTTTCTACCAGGCTCCTAATGTATCCAGTAGGTGAAATAAAAGCTCAGGTGAGATTCAAAGATGAAATAGCCTGATCCCACACTCCTTGTATCCCAAGCTGGTCCCCCATTATCCTACGAGTAATTAAGGAGTGGTCATTGTCTTTTCTACTTTGACTTCATTGAAATGTTAAGGCATGTTGAGAATCTCAATGTGAAGCCATCATTTGGATCATGCAAGAGAACACCTACTGAAACAAATGGGCTTGTTTTAATTTCTCAGAGTTTTGATGCCAGTCTGCAGGTGCGAGGAAGGATCACTTCACCAGCACTGAGCAAAAAGCTGCCTTCTCCCTCGCTGCTGAAAAATAAAACTAATTGTAAAGAAGAGATATAATTTGCCTCAGACAATTATGAAGACATAAGGCAGATCTAGTTAAAGCCTCACTGGTAGGAATCCTTCACACAATTAAAAAAAAAACTAGCATTATGAAAACAGGCAGGCTTAACTTGACCATGAGCTACTGAAAGCGTATCAATTACAGCAAGGCATAAGACACATTTAATCATAGCTTCTGAAATATCCATGTTTAATAACAGCCTTTTCCTTTTAAAATAAGCTGCTGTACCTTTACCATTTTTTATGGTGGAAGACAAATTCTGTTGTCAGAATTTTGCCATGTATGCTCTGAATGATCAAATTTAAAATGACATATAAGTATACATTAGAGTAACGTAAGAGATGGATAGTAAAAAACTGCAAAGTTTGCAAGAAGGAGAGGAATAAAAATAGTATTTTCAGTGCCTTAGCCATCAATTTTCAAGTATTTGATGAAAGCAAAAAATTTATTGTCTGATTTTCACCCACACTTCCAGATTATTTCATTTGTTATATTGGCTACATCTGCTGAAATCACGGAGACAAAGACAGGCACAAAATTTGGAAACTACAGGAGGACTAATGTAGTATGGTAATTTTTTTATTTATAATTGTTTGACATAGTGAACTACTGTAAATAATACACAACCATTGAACATAGTACAAAAATATCTTTGACATTGAAATCAACTGAAATAAACTCAACACAGCTGTTAAGAGTAAGTGTTGGGTTACAGATACATTATTTACAGTTGTCATCAACTCCACGGAAGCTACCTGACTTCCTTTTAATATGCCAAGTTTTCTAAACAACTTTATAAGAAAGAGAATGCATCCTTGAACGTTTTTGGTATACATGCATATATATATATATATATATAAAATAAATATTTTATAAATATATATTTTAAAAACCCAAATAGATATGAATTAAAACATCTTGATGCCCCAGTCTTTAGATATTAGTTTACTCTACAAATAGAGAGCTAAAGTAGCCCTGGATTATTTCTTAATGAACAGAGCTCTTTTTAAGAAATACAGTTGCGATCTAAAGCAACATAAACTAAAGCTCTTTTTTTCCACTTTGGAAAATAACAGACCCTAAACCACGGCCTCTGCCAGGTAATTTAACACAGTACTAGTTGTATTAATATTTCCATATTATTTATCTAAATTAGCTATGCATTGAAATAATTCATGGTGCCATTGTACCAGTTCTTGCTGAACAATAATTACTGGAACTGACACAAAATAGATGATTTGTAGGTGAGCTTAGTCTTTAAATGGATCTTGTTAATGGAAAAGACTCTTGATTCATGTCTGTAGTTTAATGCAAAGCAATTTTATGCCATGGTAAATTGCCATCAAAATGTAAAAAAGAAATGAAGCCACGTTGTGCCCAAAATTAATCAAAACTGTCTTGAAAGCTTCTTGATTTGCAATCTAAAATACAAATTGACAGAAATAAAATCTTAATATAAAACATAGAGCTAAGGCATCAGAATATTGGCAGGTAAGTACTGATAGAATGCATTTTATGGGGAATTAAAGCTGAAGATAAAAACTAAGGGTATTTAAATATTTTATAAGAGCTCTTGAGTGGTGATGTTCCCCTCTACAGACATCAAATTTACCCTTGATTTCTTCTGTGTGACTACTTGAAAAACAGTTTGCAGTTAACAGAATCAGCTTATACCAGTGGTGTTCCCAATGCGTTTGCCTTCTGCAGAACTGGAAATCCTCACTTCAATGTGCAGTCATTTTTCTGCTCCTTTTCATAGTAGACATTTCAATCACAGCTGGAAGGTCCATTCTTTGAAGCAATACAGGTATCATTACCTCTTAGACAATAAGAGACAATAATCTTACTGAAGCCTGTGGAAATACTGACATGTAAAACGCTAAAATACCTGTTTAAATTTTCACAGATTTTATTCTGTAAAGGAAGCCAATATTGCACCATAATATTCCTGATTTTTCTTTTTTTCTTTTTTTTTTTTTTTTTCCCTTGTTTCACTCCCATATCATTTTATGGATTATCTTAGAACTCTAATTTCCAGAAAACTGACCTATACCCAGGGATGCTCAGGATTAGGTTCATCATTGTGAGCATCTCCAGAGCCAGCAAAAGAAAAACCAGTAAGAAACCATTACAAAACATATGGATCAGGAGCTGGGGACTCCAGATCAGGACCAGGTCTGAAACTCCTCTCCACATCTCTTTGTTTCCAAAGAAAGAAGTCCAAAGAGAAAGAGCAAGACAACAGCTGAGGAGTATTTCATTAAGTTCCTAGCCTGGCTAACCAGGGAGATTCTGGCTCCTGAGAGGGCTGTGGTGCTTATCTGAGGGCAGCATCAGGGCAAGGAGAGCCCTGTAAGAGGCCAGGGCTCTACCACCCAAGCCAGGTTAGCGAAACCAGGAATCTCCAGCTGCATCATGAGCTCTGGCAGCTCACAGGCACTACAACTCTAGTGACTGGAAGCAAGGCAACTCAAAGAGCTTCCCCGAGTTCGGGCAGTTGGTAAATCCATTTGGCTTTCAGAAAATCCAACAGGAAAGTTTTTCAGAATATTTTACTACAAGTTTTCTTTTGATGCAATTTTTTTCTTTTATGTTCTTTTTTTTTTTTTTTAAATAAATAAATCTATATTACATTCTAAACTATAATTACAATTATTTTTCAAATATGAGTGTTTTGTTTGAAACAGAAAGTCAGTTTCATTCAGTTCTAGCCAGAACTGAAACCATGCCAATCAAACTATAATCTACATGTACAAAAATCAAGATTTGTCCACCTTAATAAGTAATTGTTCATCTCTTATCCATCATTTTTTCTAGCACAGCCCACTTCTGCAAGGGTAATTACTGACCTCTGTGGACTGCTCAGATACAACTGTGATCAATATAATAACAAAGACCATAGGAAACTTAACTTATCCTGATATCAGAACAAAATTTACAGGAAATAAAGTACCTGGCTGCATTTTGAACACTGATGATAAAATTCTTACAGCCAAGTGGGTATCAGGCAAATTCTGTGCAATCAATGAAGATTTCCTGTCAGAGAGAAAAATAATTATTATATGATCGTGCAGTAAGTCAAAGTAGTAATTCAAACAGAATCCAAAGTACAGTTCTACACATCACTCAAAGCCTCTTTCATCACTTGTTTACCGCTTTGCAAACTTAACATATTTTTTTCATATAGTTAAATCATGAGAGAGTGTTCTAGTTGAGGCCCATCTCTACATCACTCCTATTAGCCTGAGACTTGAAACCCCCATTTTAAGTATTGGTAATCTTTATTCCCACTGAGAAAAAGTTCAGACCAAGACTTAAACTCTATAACTGAAATATGTTTATTTCTGTCTCATGTAGAAACAGAGAAATAGCTTCTGTCTTTTCTTCACAGGAAAACTTGAGTAGGAAATCCTGATTTATTGTAGTACCCAGCTAATATGTACTGTGCCAAGGAAGATTTTGCAATGAATTTTCATCTTCAAATTCTTTAGTTGTGATCATTTGCGGTGCAAACAATCCCATTAGAAGTCATGCATGACATTAAAGAACCCACCACCTTCACAAAGAGAGCACTAAAGCCAATAAATAATATTAACAAATCACTTATTTTAATTTCAAACTACTGTACAAATACTTCTTAAAAATGAGCACAGCTTTATGTGTCTATGCAGATTCTTCTGGCTAGCTTAAACCAAACTGTATTCTTGACCTTTACTTCAAAGTAAAGTTAAAGGACTGCACAGAGATGCTACCCCCAGAAGATTTAAGTAATGGGCTAGAAGCTATCTTCCAGTGGCTAGTTTAATTCAGTGTATAGCCTACATTCTTTTAGTATGAAAACTAGAAACATTAACTTTATGGATGAAAAATATGCAAGTTAATAGAGTGCTTCATCCCAATTTATTGGCTTTTACAGCACACTTGGAGTAACAGAGACCACTTGGTGGGGTGTTAACTGCAGCAGCCCAGAGATCCCCTCTGTAGCACCTGATGAAAAATCTGTGAGCTGCAGCTGCCACCCTTGCAGTCTGTGCTGCAACAAGCTCTTGGTGGGCAGTGGCTTGCTTAAAACTAACTTGCATATACTTATGGGCTGAGGATTTTCAGACTTACACCTATATATCTGTATGTAGGAATACTTACAGCGTTGCTGTCTGGATGTTTTAGCTGGATATCACTTGATATGTCGTTCAGAAACTGTCAGCTGGGGCTACTGGAAGTCCAGGAAATAAAGGCACCATATCTCCCTAAGGACAGATTCAGGAGAAAGAAAAGGTATTACACCTTCATTGATTGCCTTTTATATTAGAAATTATGGGATATGGTAAGAAAAACTTAGACAAGATAGACGCATATTTACCACAGAACCACATGGTATGATCAATATTTAAAAGCTTAATATTTTAAAGATTAAAAAGGTTACTTTTAGAGAACCACAGGTAATAAGACCTATTGAACAAAACACTTAGCAGTTTATGCTTATGTTAGTTTGCTACATTTTCTGATTGGCAATTTAATAACTGGTTTTGGTGTTGTATAAAAGAAACAAGGTAGGTCAATAGTGGAACGACCCTATGTCTGCATGTTACGCTCAAACTACTAGGAAATAAAAGAGGGATTCTTCTACTATTCTTCTGTTGTACTTCTCTACATCCAATATTTGCGACAACTTTGATTTGTCCTCATACTACACATATGGGCATACACACAAAATTAAGTAGAAGAGAATTTGATACAATATTGGTTCTAAACATCAATGCATTCCTGTAATCACAGGTAAAAAAAGTGGTTTTGGAAACCACTCATTTTATCCCTCTGTTGTAGAATGCCACATCAACAGATATTTAGTAAAGGGGGTTAAATCAGCATCAACAGCTTTTCTGCAAAAACATCTGGGATAGCAGATAGCCATGAAAATGCCTGCTTTGCAAGTGAAATGTGTCATTCATGCACAGTGATAGTCAGTGTTCACTTTCCACTCACTTTTCCATTAAAAAAAAAGAATGCTGTAACTACTTAGAGGACAGAACCTGAAGTATTCAGCCATGTCTGTCAATCACATACCACAAATATGAAAAATACACCAAAAAGGTGAACACTTTGCAAACAGACACTTGAGTATACAGATTATTGAGTGGATGCTTAACTATGATGCTTACAGAAACCATTTCACAAATGATTCATGTGCGTGGAAATGGAGGTTAAATTAGTCAAGATTTTCATGGTTGCAGAACAATGCAATTTAAGAGCTCCAACATGTTGCTAAAAAAACTTGTCTTTCCAAATTTAGTTTGTACTGGAAGAGAGATTATAAAAGAAAGACTATAGGCTGTTGAAGACTATCAGCCAAACTGTTGGATACAATAGGCTGAATCTTATTTCCAGTGTCATACTATCTAAATTACACCGGAGATTAATTTACTTTGTTGTCTGTGTAGGACAGTATTAGAGTGAATACATCAACCTTTTAAACCTGAAGTGTCACTTCCATGCCGTATTCACTCCCTAGTACTGTGTCTTGCTTAAATCAAGAGTGATAGGTTAAGTTTACTAGTGGTTATTTTAAGTAACAGACACTTGACAAAGAATTTATTACACAGGAATAACTTTCTTAATAGCATAATTTTGAGAACAGCAGCGACTTTGCTTGCCTGTATCTGGACCTGTGTATATAAGTACTGCTATGTCTCCTGAAACAACAAAGAACTTCAAAGATCAATAATGTGGTGGTACCCTGGTAGGTCTCTCATCTGCTTACAGCAGCACAGAGTCACACAAAAGGTTAAAATAGAGGATTTTTAGAACAGAGGATAGTTAAATAAGTTATGGATCCTTTCCTTTTGCACCAAATGGATTCAGAATTTGCCTGCTGAGGTCCATGGGCTGTCTTGAGAAACAGCACATGCTGTTTTGAAATGAGATTAAAAGGTATTCTTCCATGCTATGTTAGTATTACCCACAATATTGATACCAAGCAAGTAAGATAGTTCCACACTTTGTTGAATACTATCTATCTGTCATGATTACACTGCCGTCTACTAAAATCCAACTAAGATAAAAAGATAAATAAAAGATGTATATTAAACATACATTTATGTTTTTCTCTAGGGCAACAGATGTTAGTATATGGATTCCATGATAGTCATGAAGAATAGGCACTATCAAAAGGTTAAAACCTTCAGTAATATTTGCCAAATCAAGTCATGATTGTCTCTCTCTTACCTGGTCAACTGGAACACACACAGTCTGGTTCTGTAGAGAAATGTTATTACTTTTTTCTTTTTAAATTAAAAACTTTAGGAAAACAAATATTTTGCCTCACACTAAGGTTAAGACTAGAGGATGTCTCAAGAGAACTTTAAGATTATTTTGAGTATTTCAAGGGAAAAAAAGGGCTATATATTTCTAAACTATATATTAGCTTCTCCTTTGTCTGATAAAAACAAAATTAGTGTTGAATATAAAACCACGTTACTCTCAGAAGTCTCACAAAGTGTTACAGACATGCTCTATGCAAATTAGCATCTATCATATAGAAAAGCTATTAAATAAATTTTACACTTTAGCAGAGTCTAAAAAAGGAGGTCTTGGTGAGTAGCAAAGGAGTTTTAGCATATGCAAGTGCTTATGTAAGTAGAGCAAGTGTGCTTATGCTTTAAGGAAACTACAAGTGAAGCCACTTTTCAGAGTATTTCTTGTTTCCTGATGCATAAAAATTACTGTTATGCCATCGTTCCCTATTTAATCCTCTTCCTAAGTTCAGTAGTTATAGTCATCATGCCAGAATTAATGTGTTGATTACAAGCATTACCATATAAGAAATTAGAGGTTTTTTAATGCCTATTCCAAAATTAAGAGATAAAATCTATGGCTTTATTAGTAAGGATGTAATTATTATTCTTAAGCCAAAACATAGCAGATTTTTTTGATTAAATAAAAATATCGTGAATGAGCAAAGTTAAAGAAAGAATTGAGGACAAATGTCTCCAAGACGACTATTGTGAACATATTCTTCACTGGATGCTGTGACGAAAGGAATTCAAAAGGCACCTACTTCACACAGTGGTTGAATTTCAGCCAGCATTGCTCCATATAAGTTTCTTTCCACAAAAAAACCAGATTTCAGCTGCATCTTGTGAATGCTTCTTAAAAGTGCACACTTTAAGATCTACTTATACCAGCCAAAAATTACAATTACATTATGTAACAGCTTAACAAATTTTAAATTCAAGTAAATAACTTAATAAACAATGTTCATTTCAAATGTTTCAAGGTTACAAAGAGCTCCAATTTGACAATGTTTCAGTAAGAGGATTGCGCTGATGTACTTCACAGCACTATCTGTGGGCTGGAAATTATGAATATTGTGCTTTTCAACAGGTGTATTTCCAACAAACCCTTCAAGTTTTTCAACACTTTACCTTAAAATCTGCGAAGTTTTCTCCAAATACAAGGGGGATACAACCTTCTGCACCCCTCTTCAAGAACTTCTGTGTCATGGATACCTATAAATCTGTAGGTTTTGTTATATTTGCTACAGGGTAGAGTGTTGTTTTTCAGCCAAGTCGGTACCAAGAACCTCACAGAGCCACCATGTTTCAGAACAGCCTTTTGTACTATTAATGGCTTCCATTTTTTGTTCACTGAGACATAGTTTTGCTCAGCAATTATAAGATCTAATTTTCTGCTTGTAGTCCTCTTTCCAAATAAATAGATCAGATAGATTACTACTACATCTTTTACAAACCTTCTACTTTTTTTTTTCAGTTCAGCATAGCTAATAAGAACATTTTATAGTATAATGTCAGAAAGCTGTACCTGCACAGCTTCAATAACAATGCACTGTCTTAATATCCCATTAACAATTTTGTTTTATGACCTGTCAGTCAGCCAACTTTTAATCCACTGATTATGTGCCAGGGTCATTTGGAATCAATCAGCTTCCTTAAACAAAACACACTGTAGCACAAGGTCAATTGTTCATATAAATCTAAGACTAATACATCATTATCACTTTTTTTCAAGCAAAATAACCACCTGAAAAAAGCAGTATCAAGGCAGTTTGGCAGACTATATTTTTCATAAGTCCTTGATGGTTAGTACCCATAACACCAACCTCCTTAGTATCTAATTTAGCATCCAATATTATTTTCTATTATATTGCTATGAGAGAATTGAAGTACCTAGATTATAGAGACTATCTTTAGGAAATACTGGTTACCACCTTACTGTGTATCATTGAGTGTGAATAATAGAGCATATCTATCTTAAATATTAACTGGTAGACACCCTTCAGAGTAATTTTAAGTTGTGAAGTGTTTCCTCATAATATGACTACATAGCCTTCTTTTTGTCCAAATGAAGAGAAAATTATTTTTCAGAAACTTCTGCCTTTTGATTATTAGATGATTATTAGACATTTCATAAATTTTATTTAATAACAGGCAGTATGGTTTTTTAAGGCTCCTTTCATCCCATTAACTAAAACTAACAAAAACTCACATGTATGCTAAAAATGTTAATAGAAAATTTAAAGTTAACTTCAGGTATTTGTGATGATATGCTCCCCCTCTCTGGCACAACCAGACCTCCATCTCCTGTTACCCTGCCCAAGTGAGAACCACCCATAGTAGCCATAATGGGTTCATGTAGCCATGATGGCTGCATCCTACTCAATACAATATGACTATAGGTCCATCGCCTTACCCCCATAAATAATGAACAGCGCAAGAGTGCTTTAAGCTCTCATGGATGGCAGTGGGCTGCACGTCAGGGTCTCCTCTCAAGGTTACTTCTGGAGATTCAGATTCCTTGCCGTGACAGATCCTTGGTATGTGACTAAATAGTATGCTAAACTTTGAAGTGACGGAAAAGATTGATTGTGCATATACAGCCATATATACAGACCAAGTCTGGGACTAGGTTTGGATCCAGCCTCATGTAGACTCCTCTCTGAGAAGGAGTTTAGAAAGCCAGGCGGTACTTTCTGAACCTTGTAACTCAGAGGGAGGGTCTCCCTGACAGTTCTATCTGACCCTGTCCTCTATGCAGTAAATAACCGTGTCTTGCCATCTAAAATCTTGATAAAGCACTGTCACATTTAGTATTAAATATTGTTAAATCCCTGTTTGATATCAAAAAATGTATCACTGCTTTTCTCTATGAGTGAAGTGCATCACTTCATCCATGACAATATTCATATGAAAGCTCAGCTGTGATGATTACTGAAAGTTACTGAATTTCTAGTGGTGATAATCTGACTCAAATCTCATGCATCTACTGCCTCATTAAATAGGGTTCACTTGTCCTCTGACCTCAAAAAACAGTTAAAACAAATAATCCTTCCCTAGATTTTAGTAAAAATACATTATGTTCTTCACAGAAATGCAAAAAAAAAAAAAAAAAAAAAAGTTTAATTTACTAAAATATTACTGGCATAGTTTTTATTTCTGCAATACTTGGAGACCAATCTTAACCAGATATTTCATAGTATGGAAAAAATTGTGAACAAGCAGACATCCAAATATCTCAGTTACCTTGTGTGAAGAAAGACAGGGAGGTATGCACACATATTATTTCAGTGTTATTCCAGAACTCAGTGATAGATCACTGAAAAATAGATGCCAGAGCTATTTTTATTTTTCATCCAACTTCTCCAGCCCTGAAATGTGCTTAGATTGCAATCCTTTCAGGGCATGAATCATATTTTCAATCTTGTATATGTTCAGTACTGTTGTGTGTAGGAGGAACAATTATTAGTAACGCCCAATACTGTGAACATTCAAGTAAATTAATCTATCAATAACCACTACTTTGCTCTGCTAGGTTTTTTAATATGGGTGATATCAGTAAAGTTCTTAAAATTGTTTGAAGTTCAATTCATACTTTTTAAAATAATAAAAAAATGACCTCGATAATAACTATTATTGTGCTATTAATACTGTATTAATTTCTAAAAAGATAAAGATCAGAATTAGCAACCATTATTTATAGTAATATTTCCAAAGAGTTTTATGAGATAGTATGGAGCACTACCCTTGTGTCTTGTATCAGTCAGGAAAGATTTATAAACCTAGTCTCCAGAATCATCTTTCTTCTGTTTTACATTGCAAACATTGTTCCTGTGCTTTAATTTTCAACTTTTGAAGGAGTACTCACATACGGCATCCTTTGGGGTACTTTTAAACACTAGTCTAGTATGATTCACTTATTGGCATGAAAAAAGTTTAATTCCTTTGAAACCTTCAATTTACCATCTAATTCTATAGTCCAAATAGATGTTGTTGCTCAGCAACAACATACCTTAAGAAGCAGAAACATATTGCAAGATATAGTTTCCTGCAAATCTTCTTTTATTGAAATAACCTAAGATGTCTATTACAAGCCTTATTTTTAGTAGTTAATGGTTTTTGTGGACACTGGGCATAATGCCTGCTATAAAACTAAGCCTAGATTTGCATACACAACAGTATAATAAAATCTGGACCTGCTAACCCATAGTGATTTTCTAGGGATAATAATTTCAGCATTAACAATTTTAACTGCACAGAAAAAATTACACAGTACCAAACAATGCCTCCAAAGTATTCATAAAGCAGGTGTAATGAGGTCCATTTAAAGGAAAAACGTCAGTGATTCCTTTTTTTTTTCCTCAGAAAAACAGCTGCACTTTAGTAGACAAGTGCAGTTTTATAGAATAAAATTACTTTGAAGAAATAAATTGGAAAGAACAATGAAAATTGGAGTATTTAGAGAATTTTAAAACAGGATGTGATAGAAAGTCTTTGGAATATGGGGTAACAATGCTCCCTAGATCACTATTGTTTCTACGTATTGACACGTATCAAGTTAATGATGAGAAGCCAAGCAACAAGATTAATAAAAGCAACCATTATGACAAGTTCAAAGGAAAGACATTCACCCTCAGCAAAGTTTGTTTCAAATTGTTACTGCTTAACTAGTGAGTATTATGTCAATTACTTAAACAAATAAATAAAATTAAAAAAAAAAAAAACAAAAAACAAAAAACAAAACAAAACAACAAGATCTCTGCAATTATATCTGCAACCTGAAGTAAAGGCACATGATGTCCTTGGCCTGGTCTTCTAATTCATCAGAGAACAGACTAGTTAGTGCTACCTTCTTACCTTCTTCTATACTGCAGTGTTGCAAATGGGTGAATGTATGCACTATAGAGGACTATAAATGTTTCAAAGTATATACTAAAAACCCCAAACAAACGAACAAACAGCCTTCTCTCCCCTCCCTAAAAAAAAACCCAACCCAAACCAAGCCAAAACCAAAGAATAAAACCCAAAACACCAAAAATCACCAAGAGATCTTCCATAGTATTCAGTACCTAATTTTTGCACTGTTAAAATCTTCTCCTCCTGGCTTGTGTCACATATTGAGAAATACCAGATCACTTAGAGCAATAATTTTTGCCAACACAGCAAGCCTCAGGAACCAATCTCTCTTCATTTTTCAGATGATATAGACACAGCAAGAATAACAAAGAATAATAATAAAGTGCAGAACTGGTAGTTTAATATAATGATTTCCTGACTTTTCTCTCAAAATTAAACAATACTTTTCATACATCAACAGTGAAGTGATAAATGTGAGAAAAGAATGTATAACATTGTTTAGTGCATCAGTAAATATCCTTAAAGTATGTGTTTCTGTGTATCTAAGTAGTTATTTTTATAAAAAAACCTACTCCCTAGTGTTTTGCACAGAAAACACTGCTATTTCAAAGCCATTTGGCATGCTTTTATTATGTAAATTCAATAAGGTTGGTAATTGTCATCAACATGTAATGCCAGATTACAACACCCATATTACCTTGTATTATATTAAAATACAATGCATTTTCCTGTCTTGTGTATTGCCCCAAGAAGCATGCCAACCATCCGTTAAATTACAGACTGAAATCTTTGGGGAGAGACTATGGCTTTAATAAGGACAAGAGTATAATTTACATCAAACTAATCGTCATTATACTACATAATCTACAGCTCTTGTAGGACTTCTGGATGGTTCCACAATTAAAAGCTTGTTAGTCACATCATTCCCCTCCTTGTTCTAATCATAACTCACATGGTGCTGTAGAAGCTACCTTAGACATTTTACAAGGCTGGAGAGCAGAAAGCTCAGGGGAGGAAGAAACAGAAGAGAGGTTGACTCTGCCCATCAGGAAACAAACCCCATTATAAGCAGCATATTATTGATCATGCTGTGTTGGACAGACAGAAGCATAAGGAAACAAAATAGTACACACCCACATGTCCACTCTGGTGAGACCGCACCTGGAGCCCTCAGCACAGGAAAGACATGAATGTGTTGGAGAGGGTCCGAAGGAGGGATGGAGCACCTCTGCTATGAGGACAGGCTGTGAGAGTTCATGTTATTCAGCCTGGAGAAGAGTAGCCTCCAGGGTGATCTTACTGCAGCCTTTCAGTACTTAAAAGGGGCCTACAGAAAAGACAAGGACAAAAATTTAGCAGGACTTGTTGCGACAGGACAAGGGGTAATGGTTTCAAAAATAAAAGAGGAAAGATTTATACTAGATGGAAGGAAGAAATTTTTTACAATAAGTTTGGTGAAACACTGGAACGGATTGCCCAGAGAAGTGGTAGATGCACCACCCCTGGAAACATTCAAGGTCAGGTTGGACAGAGCTCTGAGCAACCTGATTTACCTGAAGATGTTTCTGCTCATTAAGGGAGGTTGGACTAGATGACCTTTAAGGGTATTTTCCAATGCAAACTATTTTATGGTTCTGCAATCTCTCTTCAACCAAAATGGCAGTTTAATAGTGTCTTGTGATTTCACATGTTTTTGCAGCTACTAACTTAGACGTGCAGGAGCGATGATGTAGGTATGTAGACACTTGTGCTTTGTTCATGCCCCACGGACAATCACCACTCCAAAGTCAATGTGTTTATCACAGCAAGCAAAACCAGAAAAGATGTACTAGGCAGACACAGAGAAATGCAGGCTAGAGAAAACATTTTTCCTTACAGCACAGCATGCTTTTGGAATCATCTGGGTTGGTATGGATTATGTTACCTCAGGGAGTCTTTGTGTATTGCCATATGTGGTCCTTGCTATAGGGAACAATTCTCATCCCAAATGGTATCAGAAGTTTGAAAGAATTCCATTAACATTAGCTCTGTATTTCTGCCTCTGGATTGCTTCAATTAAGTCAATTACTTTAGACCTAACCTATAATCAGATGGCAGGATTTGTCCTTTGAAAGAGAAGTTATCAGGAGGAAGCGCACATCCCTTAGAGCATACTGAGATTACAGGATAATTTAGATAAGAGGGTAAGCATGAGTCATTTTTTTTTCTTCTCTTATCCCTTCATTTTGACACTGTATTAAATCCTGCTGGCAATCCGTCTGCAACATTTTCTAAATCCACTCCTTCTGCTCTCTTCCCAAAGAAAAAAGAAACTTTTGACCTTAACCTTTATTTCTGAAAGTCTGCCTTCCAAATATAAAACTGATCAACTTTACCTAGTGTGTCGTTTTGTCCGTGTGGCCAGCCAGACATCACTAAATATCTTTTGTATAATTTAGCAACACCAGACTGAGGAGGTTGGATTTCAAAGTTGGGCTACTACATTATCTTCCTTGGAGAAAATCCAGGCCCACTTTCCATTCACAGCAAAACAACTAGATGAATGGCCTCTCACAGGAAAAAGAAAATAGTTTAGATCTATTTATGTGTGTGTGTACACATATATATATATGTATGTATATATGAAATTGTTCAGAACAGCATGATCACTTTTACCCAATAAATATATTGTTATCACACTCATAGTCTCATGTGGGTGGAACATTCAGCAGCCAGTGGTGTGACTTCAGGTAATGCAAAACTGAATTTTGGATTGTCACCAGTCACAGCAGTTATCTATTCCTTCCCCTTCATCCTACCACGTCCCTCTGCATTGTATTCATGCCAAACAGTCTGGTAGGCCAGCAAATGCCCCACTCCTCCACTCTCAGGGGAAAAATTCTCTTTCCCTGTCTGCCTCCTTCCTGCTACAGCAATTGCCCACCTTATTTTAATTATATCAACCAGGTTGTGGCTTCTCAATGGGATCCCGTGGCAAAGAGTCTCACAGAATTCCACAAAAAGTTTGACAGTGTTTTGCTTGTTTTAAACTTAATGTTTAAAAGCAAACTATTGGCTGCCTATAGTTCACTTACTCTGAGAAACAGTGTCTGTCACTTTTACAAGTTTGCTGAGACAGTCATGCTTTTAAGTACCTTCACCACCTTTTTGCAGAATAAAGAGTCCTGAGCTTTATAACCTCTGCTTTTGAGAAAGCCAGTTGCTGTTCTGTGATATGAATTGCTCTTTTCCCTACTTTTCTCTATGTGCTGTATCCTTTTGTGAGAGGTGAAAGAAATGGTAATTTCAACAGGTGGAACATCTTAGTTATATGGGCATAAAAATTACTTTTTGTTCTAAGTATCTTCTCCTGAAGTTCTAGCTTTAGCATTGTATTTTTGACTTACCAAACTGAGTAAATGTTTTCAGAGGATTTTTCTGGTCACTTCAAGATATCTTTCCTTAGGAAAAGAACCTCTTGAGGGTCTGTATTTATGTGTGAAGAACTGGTATTATTTCCCTCCCTCATGTACATTGTTTTGAATGTCCTTTTTTTGGCAGGTAAGCAGATGGTTCAGGAGTCTGAGCCCTGTCTGCAAGGTTTTGCAGTCGGTTTAGTACTCTCCTATTATTAGTCATTATCACAGAATTTAGAGATTTTTCCCACTTACCTAATTTTCATGGCTATGAATCTATTCAGTAGTAAAAGTTAAAATATACGTCTTCATATGCATTTGTTAAATATTTATAACAAACTTATTGGTAAAGATTATGCAATTAATTCAGCTTGCATTTAAAGTTGAAAATAGATACATTCAGGCTAGAAATTGGTTGAAATTTAAAGTAAAAAGTCAAATAACCAAAACTGCAGGAAATATCACTAACAATTTAAAAATTAAGAGTGGAAAGTGATTAATGTGGGGGGAGGGGGAGGGTGTTTTTGTTAAGGGCTATATTCTGTTTCAGACTGGTAATTTCTACAGTCTGCATTATTCCAAAAGTCAGACCATATATCTTTGGCCTAAAGCCTATGATTCTATATCCACAAACTTTTGTGACATTTGTAAAGGCATTGTTAAGTCCCCAGCATGTGATAACCACTGTAAAAATTACATGGAAAAACATTGGTTAATGGCTTATTGCAGCATATGATAGCAAAATTGCAACTCACAGTGGAAATGCAACACAGATTCTTGCAAGAATAATGTTGAAACATGTAAAACATTCAAAACA
>VXBW01007860.1:1269845-1300220 GCA_013400375.1 Thinocorus orbignyianus
GAGACAAACATGAGTACAATACCGACCGCACCGCGCGCCGCTGAGCGCACCCCGGTGCCGCCCGCCCATATATACGCCTACGCCGTGACGTTACCACGCCCACTCCCGGCTGTGGCCCCTCCCCTCCCCGGCTAGCTCCCTGCTGACCCTGGGCCTGGCACACAGCGGGTGGAATAGCTGTGCCGGATAGAGACAGGGGAGAATCAACCCCGTCGCTGCTGGAAACCAAGACACTCCTGAATCTCTTTAATCTCTTCTTCTACTCTCTTTTTCTTAAAGCAGGGGTCATCATCTGTTCTTTCTGATTGGTCAGAACCATGACAAATAGAAAGAATGTTCTCCTAAAGGCAGTATCCCCTTTTTAATCTGGTATCCTGTCCTTCCTTTTCACTCATTCGCTATCAGAATCTGCATTTATTATCTGTTGCTATCTAACTTAGATTGCAAGTTCCTTAGGGCAAGGACCTCGTCTTCTTACATGTCCATAATATGCCATGAACACCTCTAGCACTAAACAAATAACAAGCTCTGGAGACTCAATTTAGTATCCATTTCAATTTGTAGTGAAAGCTCACGATGTTTTCAGAGCATAAGGTTTCTTTTTTTCTCTTCATGGCTGATGCTGGACAAGCATAAATATAAATCCATGTTTTTCTGGCTTCTACTAGAGCAAGCTTGGTTATTATGGCTCATGCTAACAGTCATCCTAGTCCATTCTAGTCAGATCCGAGTCTTGACAGTTAATGCTTTCTTGCAGTCAAAATTCTCTACACAAATTTCTTTAGATAGCTCTCTTGTTTCTTTATAGTCATCAGTTACTAGCTCAGTTTTAAGTTTGAATAACCAGATCTCCTCACAGCAATCTCTGGTAATCCTTAAAGAATCTAGAAAGAACTGTTCAAATGAGAAAATAAAACCCATCAATTTTAGTCACTTTTTTACTAGCAGTCATTTCCTTATTTGTAGTTAAGCAGCAATTTTCCTACTTCCATGAAAAAATTTAAAATAAGTTAAATACCTATTTTTCCTTAATTGGAAAACTACCATTATATGAGATATTTCTGTTGTTCTGATCAACATATTTCTCTTTACCGTTTCTCCAAAAACAGAATATCAAGCATGCTGAACTACCATGATATTTTCAAGCAAAAAAAAAAAAAAAATTACTATCATAACCTCTTACTAGAATACCCAGAATCTCTTGACATTTGGGGATACAACTGCTCAGTGGCAGAGAGATCATAAGAAGGACTTCAGTTTCCCCAGCTGAAATGGGCTGTGTCACATGGGAGTCAATGTAATGCGGCAGCCTTTTCAAGCTCCTTGCAAAAGAGACTGCACTGTCTCAGTTTCCACAATGGTGCACATGAGAGGCTTTTGTCCACAACATCCAGGCTTACACCAGTTACTGCCATAGCCCACAGATGAGGACAGGATGATATACGGGGATAAAGACTTAGTTAAAACCTCTGTTCCAGTCTGCTCTCAGTTTTGCATGCTGAGTCAAGTGTTGCAATCTTTCCTCAAACAATATTCGCAGTGAATACACCAGAATTTCTCAATTATCAAAATAATAAATACAACATCTATCATCTTTGACCCCTCTTTCAAACCTGAAGAAGAAGACTTTTAGAAGGCATGAGAAAGAAGTTAGCCCATGGTCTGTTGATGACTGTTAGTATTTCCTACATTTTTAACCTAGACCAGGGGCGTTTGGGCATATACCCCTCGGCATACTGACCTGGAAGAAGCTGTAACTAAGGAAAACACAAATGCTTCAAGCATTTGTTGGAAAATCCTTACCCGTCAAGAATGCAGCCTTGTTCCTTGACATGGGTGAGCTGTCATTGCAATTTTCCTCTAAAAATTTCCACAAGTGTCATCATTACACAACAGCAGGTCTTTTTGCTGGTAGCTGAGGTGTGGCTATTGCTATTAAGAAATGTCACAAAGAGCCGTAGCAGCAACTGGGTAAGATGGTGTCAATAAACACTATAACAAAATATTTTTTTCTGCTATATGCTTATGGATTTTGAAAGGTAGGATTATAGCAAAAGTCTCTACTATGCAATCAGTAAAGTGAAAAGCATGTACATGCTACACAAAGTGGCAGGCTTTAATGAACGTGCTAGTGTCTGTCACTGCTGAGGGATGGGGAAATAGGAGACTGTTTTAAACCCACAGATATCCTCAGGAAAGAGTACTCAATAACTTACTAAGCTGCAGCAATTTATTATTTTGGAAACTACTTCATGAAGCGACAAGATTAAATTATTCAGTGTTGCCAAGTTAGCTTGTGTCATGAATGCACTGATCATATAAAAGCACTCAATGACCTTTTTATCATATTGCTTGCCACTTGATACATGACAACTGTTGTCACCAGTACATTTTTTTCCTTTTGCTTTAAGAACATTAATTGTGATGAATCAACAGCAGTCAACATGTTGAAAAATTTAGTAAACAGACTGGTATGGATTTAGTAATATCACCCTATTGTTTTGCTTAGTTATTATGGGGTAACATAGAGCAACAACCATATGGGACTCAGTGAATAGTCAATTGAGTTCAACTTCCTTTTTTCTGAACACATTTAAAATAGAAAATATTGTTTTCAGATGCTCATGAATCCTAACATATCTCTTAGTGCTAAGATAGTAGGCAAAGAGTACATGCAGTTTACAGAGATGAAGAGGTAACTTGGCAGGCTCCCACCAGTACTGTGGATAATCCTTGTGAAAGCTAATACAATCTATTAATTTGCCAAGCACCGATCATATGGCTTCATTCTTCTTCTGTGCAGTTGAATAACTTGATCTGCATCAGTGTCTTTCGATGCTTTCCTATCCTAACAATATGTTTCTACAGAGCATACAGGTAATGTCTACTGTGTGTTCAGATATGAGAACATTTTGCTATTATTCTTATGCTATAAGTCATATTGGGTCCAAACTAGGCAAGGGTCCCTTCTATTTCAGCCTTCTTAAATAACTAATTACACATTTATCTGTGCAAAAGTTTTTGTGAGCAGCTTACCATTGAGCATGAACTGCCTGTACTCAAATAGGTCTTCTTAAAATGGAAAGTGACATAGAGGATGTATATTTACAATTCCATATAATTAGCTGAAATATTTAAGGAGTTGAAACAGAGTAACCTGCTTTTAAGAGGAAAAAGAATAATCTGCTTTCAACTGAGGTTTTGTTCTAATATCACAATTACTAGATATGCAAAAACAATTATGAAATAATGAAATGTTCAAGGCAGAAATGAAATTTCTTTCCTAAAATAAAAGTTCTTTCCATATAAAGTTATTATATAATCACATTTTTAAAAATGAAAGATTGAGCTGTAATTACTAATTTTTCTGATACTTATCCCTTATTTACTATACTTATAAAAAACTATTTTGACCCACACATGCACACATACATACGTATTCAAACATTATAATTTTACTGTGCTAGATGACTGGCAGAAAATATAAGAAAATTTTATCCTGATCTATATTTATTTCCAAAACATTGGAAGACCTCAGAGCTATTTCCCTATGCCTTCCTTTCTCTTCTTCCAAAATCAAAAATATCTTCCCATTCAGCCAGGAAGATGCAGATGTACAACCATCTCTACACTGCTAGAAGCATTGATTTTTTTGTCATTTAATAAATACAGGTACAATGGCCAAGTGAAAGGACCAAGTGAATTAAACCTGGAACGAGTATTATGGATTTCTTAGTCCTCATCTTAAAATCTAAGTCTGCATCATCGTATCTCTAATTCTTTATTATCCCCACGTTGTAAAATGGAATTTTTTTCTTTTTTTTTTTTTTTGTGTATTTTAGTTTATTGTGCTACATTTATACTGCACTAACCACAGGCTTCAGAGCTTCTGTTTGTTGTTTACATGGACCAGAATGCAATTTTCATACCCCACAGAAACACTTTTACTTCAAGCATAGTTTGACTTTTCAGGTGGAGGCTTCTTTTCTCTGAAGGAATGGAAACTTGTCTCAGTTACAGACAGAATATTGCCCAGGAAACTCCCAACAGTATCACTTTTCCTCTCTAGTTCTTAACTAGCTGTTTTGGAAAAAAATAACAATAATTTTAAAAAATCTTCAGTGGATTAGATTTCTTTTTCTGCTTTAATCTATAGCAAAGAACATGGTTTCCTCCTGGCATCATACCAAGTGAACTTCTTGGTTTAACAGTGAAATGACCTTTACTTCTTTATTTCCTGTGGCTTATTATAATTGATGATTTTTCTTCTTTTGACCGATGTCTTAATCTCGTAATGGAATACTGGGGTGTTTTGTGTCTTTTGATGCCTGGGCTAGATGGAGAAGTGTGCTTTATGGATCTTTGTGGACTAAATACCTAACACATAGATGTTTCTGACTGTGGAACCAGCCTCATGAAGTCAGTGTTACTTTCCTGTCCCACATGTTGGCAAAGAGTTTAGTTTCACAGCTGCATATACACAGACGTAGTTTTATTTGGGGGGTGGGGGATAAAGGGAGGAGGAAAAAAAGATACACTAATAGGTCTTCAGAGGGAATAAAAATGAATATCAGTTTAAAAAGTCTATAAATGTTGATCCTCTTCCCTTGAAATACTTTGATCTAACATGACACATAGAAAGGTGAAAGGAATTTCACTTGCAAGTGTTTTTAGATCACAACAGGTGATTTGTCACAGTAAAGAAATCAAGGAACATCTGAAGTATTCAGTCTATCCCTTCAGTTGAACTGGATAAAATATTAAGAGGAGTTTCTCACTATCTGAGATAGTAATTTGGCATAAAGCGATGATAAAACTGGCACAAGCCAACCTTTGCTACCTCACTGCCAAACAACTACATTACTCAGAATTTGATAATACAGATAGTTCTAACCAAAATCAAAGCAGCCAAACTTTTAAGACTATTCATATCCAGAGTGCTTATCTTGAGTCTCAAGAGTAGTTGAATATATTCTTAAGAGACCATGACTAGCCACAGAAGCTGCATTTTCAGCTAATGCATAATATATGCTACAGGAATCCAGAAAGCTATTCTAAGAAAATCCAACAAGCACCCAACTTCCCACACAAAAAGAAAAGTGCAAAGAGAGAGGATGTATGAATAATTAAAAAGAAAATGCTTGTGGGATAAGCAGCTGTATTATTTTTTATTATAAAGCTGAAAATTCTAATCATATTAAAATGATTTAAATATGTGTAAAACATCTCCATTGAATTACCACTTTATTTCTAACTACTTCTACTTCCTTTTTTTAGCCAAAATTGCTCCAACACATTAAGCTATGGCTTTCTACATTACTTTCTGAGAAAGAAATCAATAAAACGAGAGCTAAAATCGTGAACTATCCATCCAGCTACATAAAGCACTACCTTATTTCAGTGATTATTTAAGATATGGCATAGAAAATTTGGCTCATAAATGTTTTGGTGCATTATTTACATGGAGACAGGTTTCTTCTCTAACAAAGCATTAGTAATTAAGTGCAGGGAGAAACACCAAAGCCTAGAGAAGTTAAGGCACTAAAAAGTATTGAACAAAGACTGCATATTGAATAACACAGACTTTAAACAAAAACAGAATCGAACTCTTTTACTCTGGAGCCCCTACGGTACTATACCTTCCTAAAAAATGCTTTGATGTGCTGACTTTTAACACTGTAATACAAAGCTCCATTGTAAGGATTCACAGCAATAACTAAAAGATTATGACAGGAAAAAAAAGAAATTCATGCATGTGTGGGGTTTTTCATAGCTATGCAGGCTACGCTGGCTTGAAGAAACTTCCAAGGAAAATGCAGCTCATCAGTGCGTGTGGTTCATTGATGGCTACAGTTCAAATGGGAAAATACAGAATCACAGAATTGTAGGCACTGGAAGGGAATTTTGGAGATCATCTAGTCCAATCCTCTGCCAAAGCAGGTTCATCTAGAGCTGCTTGCGCAAGATAGCGTGCAGAGGGGTTTTGAATATCTCCAGAGAAAAAGGTTCCACAGCCTCTCTGGGCAGCCTCTTCCAGTGCTCTGGGACCCTCAAAGTGAAGCCGCTTTTATGCCTGTTCAGATAGAACTTCATGTGTTCCAGCTTGAGTCCATTGTCCATTGTCCCTTGTCCCCAGGTAGCCCATCCTTTTGACAACTGCCTTTTATATTTTAATAGGCAGTGACTGATGAAAACCCTTTCAGTCTCCTCCTCTCCAGGCTAAACAATCATGGATTCATGGAATCACAGAATTGTCAGAGTTGGAATGGACTTCTATAGATCATCTAGTCCAACTACCCTGCTAAAGCAGGATTGCCTAGAGCCCCTTTCTCAGGACTGCATCCAGGCAGGTCTTGAAAATCTCGAGAAAAGGGGACTCCACAACCTCTCTGAGCAGCCTGTTCCAGGGCTCTGTCATCCTCACTCTTAAGAAGTTTTTTGTCATATTCAAATGGAACTTCCTATGTTTCAGCTTGTGCCCATTGCACCTCATCCTGTTCCTGGGAACCACTGAAAAGAGTCCAGCCCCATCCTCCTTCAACCCACCCTTCAGATACTTACAAGCATTAATAAAGTCTCCCCTCAGCCCTCTCTTCTCCAGACTAAAGAATCCCAGCCCTCTCAACCTTTCCTCATAATCCCTAATCATCATCATAATGCTCTAATCCCTTAATCATCTTCGTTGCCCTACACTGGACTCTCCTTAGGTGTCCCCTGCCCATGGCAGGGGGATTCGAACTTGATGATCTTTAAGGTCCCTTCCAACTCTAACCATTCTATGATTCTATGATTTTCTTCTCCAGGCTAAAGAGTCTCAGCTATCTCAGCCTTTCCTCGTAAGGCAGGTGCTCCAATCCCTTAATCATCTTTGTTGCCCTGTGCTGGGCTCTCTCCAGTAGTTCCCTGTCTCTCTTGGACTGCGGAGCCCAGAACTGGATGCAGTAATCCAGTTGTGGCCTCATCAGTGCAGAGTAGAGTGGGAGAATGACCTCCCTCGACCCACTGGCCACATTTCACCCTGTGCAACCCAGGATTCCATTGTTCCTCTTGGCAACAAGGACCCATTGCTGGCTCATGGATAGTTTTCTATCTACCAGGACTCCCAGATCCTTCTCCTCAGAATTGCTTTCCAGCAGGTCCACTCCTAATCTATATCAGTGCCCGGAATTTCTCCTCCCCAGGTGCAGGACCCTATGCTTGCCTTTTTTGAACCTCATTAAGTTCTTCTCTGCCCAGCTGTCCAGCCTGTCTAAGTCACACTGGTGGCACAGCCCTCTTGAGTGCCAGCCAGCCCTCCCAGTTTGGTATCATCAGTGAACTTGCTGAGGATACACTTGGTCCCCTTGTCCAGGTCATTGATGAATATGCTGAACAAGACTCGACTGATTGGGGGATGCCAACTTGACCCTGCTCCATTAATCACAAGCCTCTGATTCCAGGTCTCTCAGCCTTTTCTCATAAGAGAGGTGCTCCATTCCCTTGATCATTTTCGTAGGCCTCTGCTAGACTCTTTCCAGTAGTTTCTTGTCCTTCTTGAACTGGGGGACCCAGAACTGGACACAGTACTCCTGATGGGGTCTTACCAGGTCACAGTAGAGGTGGAGAATGATCTCCCTTGACCTGCTGGCCATGCTCTTTTTAATGCACCCCAGGAGTCCTTCTTGGCCACAAGGGCACAATGCTACCTCGTAGTCAACTTGTCATCCACTAGGACTCCAAGATGTCTCTCTACAGATCTCTTTTCCAGCAGGTCAGCTCCTAACCCATGCTGGTGCATGGGATTATTCCTCCCTAGCTGCAGGACCCTACACTTGCTGTTGCTGAATTTCATCATGTTTCTCGTCACCCAACTTTCTAGCCTGTCTAGGGTTTGCTGAATGGCAGCACAACCTTCTAGTGAGTCAGGCACTCCTCCCAGTTTTGTGCCATCAGCCAACTTCCTGTCCCCTCATCCAGGTCATTGATGAATACATTGAACAAGACTGGAACTAGTTCTGACCCCTGTGAAATACAGGTCTCCAACTAGACTCTGCACTATTGATCACAACCCTCTGAGCTCTGCCACTCAGCCAATTCTCAGTCCACCTCACTGCCCACTTATCTAATCCACAATTCCTAAACTCATCTTTGAGAATTATATAAAATGAAGCAAAAGGAGCATTATTAGAATACAAAGGTTAAAAAAAAAGCCACAACCAAACAACAAATTAAATCAAACTATTGAACTAGAAATCAATCGCTTTTAGCGTTGTAATAGTTGATAGATACTGCTTAGTGTAGTTTACAGCAGGTGAGAATTACTTTTGAGAATGAATTGTGCATTTCTGACCATCCTCTCCACCCCAACCATCCCTGTGAAGTGATAATTACTGTTTCAGAATAAAATGGAGAACAAAAGAACCCTCCAGAACAATAATTATGCTACAGGAAGAAGCACTCAGAGAAGTAAGGAGACAAAATACTAGACTAGGAATGAGAATAACAGACTGCATTTACCAGACTTAAAACCAGTCATCTATATATATAAGACTGTAGCGCATTAGGTCACTTCTGTGTCTGTTTCTCTTTTATACTTTGTTTTAGACCTCTATTTCAGGATATAGGCCAAGGAACAACTTTTTCAATATGCAAATGTAGCTAGAAAATAAGAAAGAAAAATAAAAAATATCTCATCACTGAGTAAAAAGAAAGATCATCAAAAAACTCCAGAATGCCAATTGTATTAACAGTGTAGAATAGAGGAGGATCCTAGAAAGAATTTATGTACTATCCTGTTTTGATTTTTAGACTTCTAGGACCAAATATGGTATCTAGATTTAGTTTTTGTCATTCCGGACACCCTCATCTTGAATGACAGGGGTTCAGTCTAGCAATCAAATGGAGAACCAGCTCCACCTATGACAAAAGAATTCTCCTCTGTGTTGTACACCGTCTACTGCTCATTATTTACCTTGTGTTTTAAATAAAAGGGTTTGGAGTGTGTATGTGTGTGGTGTTTTGTTTTAGGTTTGTTTGGTTTTATGATATTAAGCAAGAAGTATACCTTTAATGGAGATAATTAACAACTGAAGGTTTTTTGCTGGAAAATTTTGCCTGGATCTTGACTAAGATCTGGGCACCTGATGCTTCTTATAGACCTACAGAGTATCCCCTTTGCAGAGATGTTCTCTGTAGATGCTGACCTTGGCTTCCCAGCATTGGGAAGCAACTATAACATGCTGGCACATTTCCCAGGCACAGTGGTGCTTGAAGTGGTTGGGAGCAGAGGTCAATGCAGTGCATCTGCTCCCTGGTGCCAGACCGCATCTTCCATAGTAGGAGTAAGTGAAGAACCCTGAATTAGAAACCAGAGAGACTGAGAGAGAAATGCTGCCAAAGGAGACATTTTCACAAATTTGTCTTTTTCATTCCATCCCACATCCTTTTTGTGCTGGTTTATTTTGAAAAACTTGGTCCTAAGTGGCTGCCACCATCAAGTGACTTCTTGACTTAAGAGGGAAAAAACTCTGTGCCAGAGGGAAAAAAACTCAGTATCAACAGGTCAGTACCTGCTGAAAAACTGATATCAAGACCAGAGTGGCACCAGGATACATCAGTGCTAGCATCAGTATCATGGTATTGTGAAGAACGGTCACCTAAAATTTGACATTAAAGTGGAGACGTATCAAAAATCAGCAGAATGGTGTATTTCATATTCTTGGAAGTTTAACATTTTCAGTCTCACTCTTTCAACAAAAGAAATGGAGGTGATCCTTTGAACCATATTTCTGGTCATAACGAAAATATTATAGAGAAGATATAATAAGAAAGAAACTTAATTAAAGATTGTTTGCAGTAAAGGGCAATATAGGTTGAATTTCCTTGCCATTGCATCAGAAATCCATTAATGAGTGATGAGAACGAAGAGCAAAATGAAGAAAATTAAATTTGAGTTGTTTATTTATTGATTGATTGATTGATTAATGTTAGTTACAACATATGACTTAATTCACACTCCCCACAAAATTGCATCTCGCCTGCATGTTTACAGGTGCTATGAGAAGCTTTTAACTCAGAAATTGCCCAGCTGACTTTAAGCCAGTTTCCAAGCAGGAAGTTGCAGGTAGTTTTCAGGGTTGTCCTTTTCTGTTATTATAGCTTTAACAAACTACTTGTAAAATGATCGGTTATTCTCTAAACAATGAATAAACACAGGGGACAGCACTATGCAAGGCCACACCTTGCTGAAGAATTCAGGAGTTTTTAATCAAATTCTGTCTCCAGATGGAGCAGTAGAGCCACCTTTTTGTCACAGGCCACCTAGTTTCCTATTTTACATGATTTTGAAGATAGCTTTGCCTATAGATTTGTCATGCCTATGTTTTTTCTTCACGTTTCTTAAAGACATATATTGTTTCAGTCTCAAAAGTTGAAGGCACTTTTATTACTTATGATCAGGACTTCACATCATGCAGATAGAATATAATAACATCTTTTGGAAGAACAGGCAGTCTTTTCCTGCTATGTTTGTTTCTCAAGCCCCTATGAAATGTAGAAAGATTTACTAAGCACAAGTTTCTCATTAATAAGATACACTAATTAGTGACTTGTACATCTGAGAAGCAGAAAAGGAGCTAGAGGAAAAAAAGAAGTGCAATGTTCTGAGAACTGTTTTCTTTTAAATTTTGCTTTCATGTTTCATCTTTGCAATAACACCAAGAGTTTCTTAACTTGGCAGTACTTGGAATAATTGATACTGATTATTACACTGATTAGTATCATCTAGATAGTAAGATAACTGGCAAAGTAGAAATAGCTAGATACACAATTTTTCAAATACTATTGGATAAACTCATTATGGGTTTCATGTTGCTCACCTCCAGCTTGACCATGAATTGTTTTCAACTCCCAGAATCCCTGAAGTATGCAACTAAAAGTCTATTGTTGTCACAATAATGAGAAAGATATTCTCATGAGATTAAACTCTAATTAATGAAGTATCTTTCTTCTCACTTTGCAAACTGTAGAGTTGTTCACTGATACTATGTCAGATGGCTGATAACATCATGCATACATACGGATGTGTTTTATGTCTGTTGTCCAATGTCAGAATCCTATCAGATTTTTGGGATGTACACATGAAAAGACACCTGGTGCATGCAAACCCAGGACTTCTAATGGTTCATCTGAGCAGCTTTGTTATGACTGCACTATGCAATGAAATATCTTGCTTGATTCTTAGCTTTTCAAAATTTTCAAGGGAAAAGAACATTCCACATAAAAAATAACTTTTTGCTTAACGAAGGAATTTTTATCTTCCCCCTCCCTTCATATCAAGGCTAGGATTCCATCAAGATTTTGTACATTGTGTTACGATATTTACTAGTAGTCTCATGTACTTTCTATGATATTTCAGTTTTACTGCTCAAGGTAGTTTCTTGAATGGTAAATTTCTAATTATGCAATTCCTTCAGCAATATATTTCAAAGACTTACTGTATTTCTGTTTACTTCCTAGAATTTCACACATGCACAAATCAATTAGATATCTAAAGATATATTTGTTTCTTTCTCTAGTGATCACAAACTACTGAAAATTAACAGTGGTAGCCAAACATCCTCAGTTAGCAGGGACAGAATAGTCAACTGAGAAGTAATATCTGCAAAAATGTCATTGCTATGAAAATACATCATTTTAATGTTGTTTGGCGTGAAGTATTTGAACATAGTATGTTAACAGAAACTATAGTGATCCTCCAGCAATTTGAAGTACATGTGTCCAGAAAGGTATAGTATTACAGTAGAGTAGACCACAAAAAAACTCATTCGCTGAAGTACATTACAGTAGCTTCAAACACATAAAGCTTATTCCTTGAAGTATAAACAGTAGCAGCAATAACATTCAGTATATAGCTGTCAAGCTAGGGTTTGTTACAGCTATTAAGTTTTTCAGCTCCATGAAATCCAGAGAAAATATAGTGTAACAGTAATAAAGCAATTATTTGACAAAATACAAGGCTTAGAATCCTAGGTTGCTATTAACTCATTATAAGGCTTTGTATGTTGTGAATTAAGATATTGTACTCTTCCACTGAAGAGGCAAAATTTTTAGGTTGGACATCTAAAAATACAGAAAGAATTCAAAATTAACATATTGTTTTCCAGAGTATGAGTACTCTTACAGCATAGTTCATTTAAATAATTCATCATACCTTACCAACTCAAGCTTGAAACTCACATTTATCCTCTGACACAATTATTTTGGTAAGTCACTACCTCTCCTGACTTCTCCAACTGCAAATGGAATTGTCACATCATCTGCATAAAGCTCCAGGATTTTGCTGCAAAATCAGATGTTAATCAAATGCCCAATTCAGTAACTCTATGTTATCTTGATTTCATGGCACATTCATAATTTAGTTAGAGGTTGATGTTCAGGTGTTTTGCATTTTAACATTTAAATTAAATTAGTTAAAGCACAAAAGGAGTAAAAGAGGAGCAGCTGCTTTATGTTTCCAATTCTATGCTCAAACTGTAAATAAATAAATAAAAAGATAAAAATTCAAGAATCTTTTCCATCTACCAACACTTAGGCAAGGTCTGGTTGGTATGTGTTTTTTAATAAATAAAAATTGTAAATAAATCTGGGAGTAAAATGAAAGTGGCAAAACATTATTAAAATTATTTAAATAATATGAACACATATTGATTAAACCACTTATTTTATGAATTGGAAGTTTGTATAACAACTAAAAGGTATTTCAACTCCATAGTGTAGATCCTATGACATTTTTTTTCTTTTCTTTTCTTTGTTTGTTTTTTGTTTGTTTGTTTGTTTGTTTGTTTGTTTGTTTGTTTTGTTTTTTTTTTTTTTGTTTTTCCCTGTGTGCTGGACATATTCTTTTACGGAAGAAAAGAATTCTAATAGGAGTAAAGAAAAAAGCAAAATCCTCCTCCCTTTCACTACAGAAAATGTCATGTTAACGGAATATCAAAGTTGAGATCCATCTATTGGACCCGGGGAAATAATTTTCTTATGAAGATCTGCCAGAAGTAAAGATATCTCCAGAGACTGTGAGAGGAGCAGTAATCAGCATGGCAATTCTAAAAGATCATGTTAAAGCAGGAAAAAAAACGTATGCAACAGAGATGCTTTTGGATTGTAAATTACCCCCCAGTCCTAGCTCATCTCTCTGTCTGCTGTTAACTTGGCTTCGATTACCTGAATTTATCACTTTTCATCTACACTGAGGTCCTCAAAGCATCCCGTGCTCTCCTGGGGGAAAACCTGATGCACAGATTTACTCCACTTAACAAATGCAAGCTAAAAAAGCCACATCAGGTTTTCCTAGCCCTCAATAGGCCCTCCTATCTCAGCTTCCTTTGCCCTGACCTAGTTGACTAGGGGCAAATTTGTATGCCTGCAAGCCAGCCGAGGACAGGTATTAAAATGTGCATTTAAGGTGTCTGAAATTCAGATTATTTCCTTTCTACGAACGGAAGCTAAGAGGATCTACTCATTGCAGAAAATGAGCTTTCAGTACTATCCTGGAAGGATCCAGCAATAAAAGTACGTCAGTTTATTTAACAATATCATGTTTAAGTTAGTTTCAAATTTATTTTTTTTATAGCAAGTGGTCAGCTCTGTGAGTCTTGTTTGCTAATTTCTTTCTGACACTGTTTATAATTAAAAAAAGTTTTGGTGAAGAAAAATCTACAAATAACATGGATTTAAAGTACGTACCCGTTTGATTATACCATCTTCCCTGACTTGCCAAGAGTTTGGCTATGCTTAGAGAAGCAGAAGTGAGACATTTACCTCATAGGACTGTGCCTTATATCTGACTCAACCTGTTAATTTCTCAGCCTTCTTTTGATTATCAGCATGCATAGTTCATGATATCTGGTATCTTCATGTCATGAGGACCACAAAACTCCTGGAGTTGGACACAAAAATGAACATGGATATTATTCTTCATGAATTATGCATAGGCTACCTATCCTTACTCACGTGTAAAAACCATATATCACTAAAGATGTGTGACTGAAAGTATGTATTTTCACAAAAAAAGAGCATTTAGTTTATTATATTTCAGTTTAGAGTGCTCATTGTTTTCATAGACTCCCTCTCACTGCAAGTTTGCCTTTGTTGTACTACTGCTTTCTTCTTTTCAAACATTTTCCTATCATCCCGCTTAAGTCAAGAAGATAAAGCTAGTTTCTTTGAACTAATATTAGTACAGTCCTGGGGAACTGGCTGACAGGAGATACTCTGACAGAAACAGCCTCTGAAATCCACAATGTGCCAGAACTTGCTTTCTGTTGTGCATCGTATACAGTCATCATGGGAATGGGAAAGCAAGAACACTCACCATCCTCTAAAACCATTCTGAAAAAGTTGTTTTAGTATTTCATAACTTACGTCTGGAGGCTGAGACCAGAGTAAAATTATTCCATCAAACATTCTGGATGATCTGAAAGCTCATAAAATAAAAATAAAAAAATAAAAATTCTCATTTATGCAACAAAAGCTAGCAGATTGTAGTCCTGTATTTTCCTTATTTGTTGATACTTCCTTTTCCTGAGTCAGCAAAATTACCTGCAGTAGTAAATGGTCTCCACGCAAGTAACCAAGTTTGGTCCAGAATAATTAAACAAGTTTTCTGAAATATACATATAAAACATTAAAATTGAGTGATATAGTTTTTAGAAAAATGTAAAAGTAAAACCATTGTGATTACTCTGAAAATTGCAAAGAAGTGGGGAGGAAAGTCCCAGGATAGTTAAAATCAGTTGTAAACGTTTTTTGCACACAGAGAGGGGGCAGCCACAACCAATACCTCTTTGTTCTGTGAGACTTATTCAAAGTTTTAAGTCACTGGTTATCTAGGTTCTAGATATCCTATGATTTTCCAGTTATTACATGTAATAGGAGTGAACTAACACAACCCTTCACAATGACAGCTTAGAATTTATAGTGGAAAACTAATAAAAACAGCATAAATACTTTTTTATATATGTAACTGAATTGAGAGGTGGACCTAGTGATGGTAAAAAGCGAAATACCAAACTCTGCTTGGGAGCAGATAGACTCTTCTCAACATGGAATTATGCTATGAGTTCTTGACCTGCATTTCACTTTTAAAAAGCAGGAAAGCAAAATTTTTAAAACGCAAATGAAGCAGCAGAAATTAGCTTTATTTACCATTGCATTATATAAAGAATATGAAGATGCAATCTGTGCTTTTGGTGTGATGGTGTAGATTAAAAAGAAAAAAGAATCACCAAGGATTTACAAAACTGTAGTGTGGACTTCTTTTCCTTATAGTTTTGTACAACTTTTCTTCAAACACATGCTTAGTGCTGAACATCTAAAAGCTATCAAAAGCAGAATGCACATATTGCATGAAAGGAAAATAAAAAGTAGTTCTAGGGACATAGATGCATTTTTAAAGATACAGAACCAGTTACAGTGTAGGAGAGATTTTTTTGAGTTAAGTTGGTGTTAAATTTATAAGGGAATTAGATTAAAATATAAAATTATTTAACTAAAATATAATCTAATTAAAATATTTTAATTAAAAATAATTTTAATAGCTGGGAAGCTTTAAATTAATCTCTACACAAATTTTAGAATATCAAACCCAGTCTACTTTTGGGAAGATTAGTATGTAACAACAAAATACGTAAGATTTAAAAAACCCTAACAAACAGACAAGGAAATATGTCCAGATGGGTTTTTCTATGGAACTACAATAATTAAAAACTAAAGTAGACAGTCATTTGGTATGTTACAGCTAATGAGATATATCATCAGAAATATGGGGAAAATTTGTGATCTCAAACCATCATTATTTAAGCTATAGATTTTCTGTCTAGTTAGCACTTTATAAGATGAAAATCACTATCTGTTTACAGAAGTAGGAGTTTTAAGCTATTAAGTGGTATCTCTTTTGAATCTGTTTAAAGAATATAGGTTCTTCCAAAGATGATTTTACGTGTTTCAATGAGCAGCAATAAAAAGTTTTCCCTCTTATGTTTATTGTACCATAACATCCAAATTATTAAGAACTCATTTAGGAAAGCACGTAAAAGAATGATGGAGTAGCTGGGACACCATGTCTTGTTTGTATCAGAAAGGAGAGGAGTACAGAGGTACACCCCCTCACCTCACTTTGAAATCTGCAGGAGCCATCATATAAGTGGGAAAAAATCTTCAGCAGCATACAGGACAAAACAATCCTCTTCCTTGTAGCACTGTATCCTCAGTATTCCACTCTTCTTTTGTCTTAATACGGTAATATTAATATTAATAGTCTTCTAGTTTTTTAATAGTTCTTAATATCAATATCTTAATATGGTAAATTAAGCTATCAGGCTTAATTATGCAATCATGTAAATCACATTTGTTGTTTAGTTACAACTTTGTAGCTGGGTATCAGGGTTGGCCTAGTTAGCACACCCAGTGGGTACATTTCAGTCATTAAGTCCTCAAGCAATCTGGGAACTGCACAGATGAAATAAGGGACAGATTTGAGATAACTGGAAACAGTGTGATTGATTGAACCTTCAGTATCAAGTATTTGACTGATTGTTACAGGATCCCTCCACATGGGAATTTCCTAAAGTTCTGGAAATTCCCCAAGGCAGCTTCTGCTCAGTCTTACCTGATTCGTATGCTTAAACATGTTGATTCACATCCGAAACTGTCCAAAGTGTCCCTTGGGTGATTCCTGCTGCAGAAATGGTCACACTATGCATAAATAAGATGTTAGTAAGTAGACAAGGGAAACTGTTTCTTTAGAAATGGTAACAGAGGTTGGTTCTTGTATGTAGTTAAGATCATCAATAACCATGACTTACACATTTTGCTGAGGCAGTCACATATGACCGTGGGCAGCCGGAAGAAAAGAACTGAACAAAAGGGCAGTATAGAGACTCTCACCTGATTCAGCTGAAGATGCTGCTACAAGGCTTCGTACAATGGAGACTCTTGTCACTGCTGAACAACAAACTGTCCTGTTTCCCCATTAAGCTTTCACATTATTCCAAGATCTCGATAAATTATCACTATATACATGCATATTTATCTCCATTTTAAATACTTCGTTGTGAGAGTCCATACAACATAAGAATACAGCTAATTACTTTAGCAGAACAACAGATTTGCGTCTATATGGCTAGTACTGATCTTCACGATTACCAGAAACCTGCTTAACAAATCCGTTAGACTATCTACATGGTACCTTTAGCAAGACTAGATCATCATTCTCATGTGTTCTTTCTAAAATGTGTATTTGTTGCAAAGAAAAAGGAGGAAAAGCTGCACACAAAGCAAGATGATTAAAGTTTAAAATCTGAGGGAAATCTTTCATCTATATCATGCAAGAGGCAAGTAAAAAAATCTAATTACAATAATCTATTTTAGTTTTACATGGAGAAAAATCATGTTACAAACACAAACTTACTTCATTGAAAAACTGCATATTATACTTTGCCACCTTTGACAATCACAGTGTAACTGTGATTTTTTAGCATAGTCTTAAAATGACAGGAATTAAAATATTTTATAGATCTTGTGAACAAAGCATTGATACTTTCTGTTCTTGGTATTATGGTTTTAAGAGCAATTTTTATGCTCATCACAAAAATACGATATTACAGGAATAATTTATGTTGAATAAGATTTTTTTAAGCTTCACATGATGAATCCATCTTTGAGATAAAAACAGATACTAAATGCAGACAAAGAGCTTTCATTTTTTCCTGAGAAAAGGAAGAGTGGTATAAATCTATCATACTAACTAAAATCTTTACTAACAGAAGGTAGGTAAAAGAACAAAAGAATGAAAACTAGGGTATATCATCATCTTGCCTAGTAGGAGAATAGGGAAAAAAAGAACAACCAAAGCCAAATGACAAAAAAATAAACATTGCCCTCCCATCCCCGTCCCCCCAAAAAACCCCAAACAAATCAAAAACCAAGCAAACAAACAAAAAACCAACCAAACAAACAAAACCCTCACAAAACAAAATAAAACAAAGCAAAACAACAAAAAAAAAAAACCAACAAAAAAGCATGAGCCATTAATGATGACCCTTTGGGGCTGATCATCCTACTAGCTTTTACCAGTTGTCCACCCCTCCAGACCATAATGTCCTAACTTGGATAGAAAAATATTTAGAAGACAGCCAGGTTTGTCATATACGACTTACTCCTGGTAAAAAACATGCTGACACTTCTCAGTCTCCTCCACACGCCCAGAAATGTGTTTCAAAAGGACTCAATAATTTTCCCAGGGCCCAAACTGAATCTGTCCCAACTGCATTTCCCTGCCTTGTCTCTTTTTGAAGACGAGTAAATAATTTGCCCGTCTTCAGGCGTTGCAGACCACCCCTGGTCTCCATGACCTTCCAAACATGATGGTCTTAGAAATATATGAGCCTGTTCTCTCACCTCTAATCTGGAGGCAGTAAGAACTAGACAACCCATTTTTAAGATCCAAAGGGTGTAACCCGGACTCGATGGTACTCGTTTCTGCCAAGAGCTATGCTTTCCAAAAGCAGAAAGTGAGGGATCATTCTTCCTACAAGTGAACAGTTCTACTGACCATCATTTTAGTTTTTATTGTGCTGTGGGAGTAAGTTCTTTCATTCAGAATAAAATGTCCAAGGAAACTTCATTGAGAAAAACATTTGGGTTTCAGCAAAAAATACAACACAGACGCATCAGTCAAAATTTTGTTACACAGATCTGGACTAGCTTTTGAAATAAAAAGCAATAGAATCTTCCAAGAGCAAAACTGGGTACTTGAACCTTAGCTTGGCACCAGATCAAGTTGTTTTAAATGGGGCTAAAGGACAGGTTCTTCCCTAAGGAATAAAATCAGCGTGAGAAGAGACAACTCATTTGTTACTTCAGTCATCCCAAAAGCTCAAAGTAACAATGGACAAATGATGACAAATTGAAGGACTGATGTCAACACTTCAATTATTGCTTACGATATGGGTTTAGCATTACACATTATTGGCTGAAAAAAGTACCAGTATTTCTGAGACTGGCTGGTCAGTGTCTATAAATAACCTGTGCTACAGGTACATGGGTTGCTCATCTGCAAAAGAAAGTACTATACCAAACAATACATCACAGGCAAACACAGAAGAAACCAATGTTGGCTTTGCAGAATTGGGAAAGGAAAGCAAAAAATGAAACCAAACTTTTATGAAAACCCCACAGTGATTGCCTCAGGACTATTCAAGAGGTAAAAATTATCTGAAGAATGCACACTGGCTAATTTTAAAAAATTAAAAGTTTACCTATTTATTTCTTTTGCAAATTAAAAGCTGACTAGTGTGTCTACAGAATTAGCAATATACTTAGCTTGATCATTATAATTCTGAGAATATCTACTCAAGAAATCTTAAAGCTTCTTAATGCCACACATGAATTAGTAGCATCACTTGCAAGCTGACACTGCTTCATTGATTTCCAAGAAGGTGGAAAATTCTAGCTACAGTTTTTAGGTCTATTAAGTGGTTTTTAACTTAAAATTGTTAATATAAGGAATTATGTTTACTGGGATAATGTCATCCATGACATTTAATTAGACATATTCTACAAGAAATCAACCTCACATTAGTTGTTTCATAAAGAATGTCAAGCAATAATGGCAAGGAAATTTTAAAGATGAAGTAAAATTAAAAATATCAGACAGGCACAGAAGAAAGTGGGGGAAAGAGTGAAGAGATTTGAAAGAAGGCAACAAGATCAAGAAGACAGAAAAAAAAGCATTATTCCTGAATAGACACTGTGGATTAAGTTTTGCAGAGAAAGAGAAGAGGAAAATAGGTAGGATTTGTCTGAGGTGTCTTAGTTTCAGTTCAAAACAAGGAAATAACCTAACCTAACAAAGAAAGTTGATCATATAAAATGACTGTCTACTCAAGACAATAAAACCAGCTCCATTGTACTTTTGAGATTTTTGTCCTTCAACAGAAAATTTATATATATGTATATAATTTATACACACACCTTTGAGCTGATAGCTTACCTTTCATTAAATTAGTTATATCCAGAGTCTGTAAAATACTTCAGTCAGATTATTGTTTATTACATACTGGATTTCAGTACAGTTATGATAGTTAAATTCAGCTTTTAGCCCTAATTGTGCAGGTACTAAATCACCTATCAGCTGAGTATCACATTTTCTATTACAGTTAGACAAAAGAAAACATTTAAAGATAATATCAGTAAGAAACATTACCGTGCTGTCACCAGCAAGAATAATGTATAGTTACAAAATGTAGAAATTTCTATGACATGTTATTGATTACAGTAGTAATATAATTTCTCTAGCCTGAGACTCAATGCCCAATATTAACAATATGATTTATCCCATATATTTCTATAGTGCTTCAGTTTGTTATGGTCTCACTCGTTAACAGATATCAAAGTCAAATTTAAGATTTACTTAAGAAATAAAATTCTTGCTCTAAAATGCTCTGCTACTATTTAAAAGTAAAAGGGTAATTTCTAAAAATTAAAAATGTAGTTTCTAATAAATACAGTGCAGGATTTTTCTTTAAAATATTTTTTCAAAAGCTTTTGCTTTTGAAACAACCAGATGTTGGTGCATTTGCCTAAGCAATTCAAAGTTCCTTCAGAGAACCAAAACACTGAACTATTTACCTAAAGGTGACAATCACCAGGGAAGAGGGGTGGGGAGATCATGCTTCTACTTCAGAATACAGTACTAGGCTACAAAAGGAAAGACAATATAGGCAGTTTTACCCCTGCCACCCCATTTTTTCTTTCCAAGACAATTGAGGCTCAGTGGTTACATACAACAGGCTTCTGGTCACCTCTGGTTTTGCAAAAGTTTTTCACTTCTACAGGCACAATTCCAAGATAACACATCTGTTAATGCTGGAAAGGGACACCTAATGACATGTCAGTGGTATCAAGGAAAGAGCTTAATAATATAAGCCAAGTAGTTGGTCTAAAAGTGTCACTGTTCAAATAAACAAATGAAGAATATTCTAAGATCTCAGGGTTTTGGTTGTTGTTTTTTTTTTCATTGTTGAAAATCAGTTTGTTTGATAAGTCCAAAATAATTTTAAATTATTATAAAACAGAAAATCCAAAGGAAAAAAAACTATTTCAGGGTTGAACTAGTCAAAAGTAGATATACAATTGTACAACAAACCTTACCCAGTGAAGACAATTTTGGAAAGGAAAAAAAAGGGTAAATTGAAATTTAGTATTTTGAAACTAAATTTGAAAATAGAAAGAGCCAATACTCAACTAATGAAAATTTTATAAATAGAATTATATCAAATAAAACTTTTTTATTTTCTAAGGCAGCTGGGTGACCTGTTTGGACTATTTTGTTAATATTCTGCTTTCAAATTATTTGCCAGTAAATTTCAGTTCTATACATTTGGATTTAGGACCCTGAATAATTTTTAATGTGGTTTTTTTTTTTTTCTTCCTGTGAACAACGAAAGGCTACTTTAGCTGAGAATTACTTCAAATTCTATATCCTTTCTGTGCAATTAATCATTGACCAAATGACTGTACGAAGTGAAAAGGAACTACAGATCTCTATGATGCTATGATGTGTTATACTCTTTGAATGCATGTTTTTGAATATTCATTTGACAACAGAATATTCACAAGTAATCTAGAAGAAGAACCGTACATTTTCTATAAAACTAGACATAAATCCTAGGCACTTAAAAAAAAAAAAAAAAAAGAAAAGTTGAAATGAAAAATTGGGTGACTAGATCCTAATGAATTCAAGTGCAGGCAGGTATCCAGATATCTTTCAATATATGGGCTTAATATCACTTACTCAAAGCCGCAAAGGAAGTTCATGGCAAGGCAGGAAATTAAGCTGGGGCCCAGTGTAGTATCACAGCTCTCTTTATATATTCATATACTCTGTATATGAAGTGACCCTTATTCACAGGAATCTGCAGACACCGCATCTGATAAACAAATCTGCTATTTCAGACCTAACTCCTTGGCTTCGGCACATACAAACAAACCCCTGCACTGCAAGTTGTGGAAACCAGGAAGTCACTTGCATGCTTATTTCTTCTTTTATGCCATTGGTCTGGTTTGGCACTAATTCGTTCTTACACTTCATCAAAATATTTTTTTTAATTTCTCACACCGCAGTATTGATCTCCTGCTGTGAAGGTCCTTGGTGCATCATGCTTCTGTGCACTTCTATATCTGGGCTGCATCGACAATATTAATTGCCCTCTAACATTTCAGTGAAGACTGATATTCATGCTGAGCAGAGCTGGCTGCCAGGCAAATTTGTGTTAATCAAAGATCATTAACCCTAGTGAATGGGGTCCTGAGTCAGCTACAACTCTGAGGTAAATCTGTCCTAATTCTGCATTCCTGAAAGAACATTGGAATGCTTCTAAAATTCAAGATTGAAGGGGGGGGGGGGGGGGGGGAGGAACGAAATTGTAAGATAAAACCAACAAATAAGGGGAAAAAACCCAAACAAACCAGAAAAGTTGAAGTTAGTAAGTCTGCCAGAGTAGAAATAGATAAGGTTTATGCCTGCTCCCTTTGCCTGTTGGGTAATTGCAGGCAGATCCTTGCTTCCATTCTCGGTTTTCCATAACCATGTTACTTTCTGAGCTCTTTACATCGGTGCTTAGGCTGACTGTTTCTTCCTTCATGCTGCTGTCTTTCAGTATCTCTGCTTGAGGTTCACAGCTCCATGCTGTGAACTTCTTCCTTGCCACTTCTCAAAGTTTCTTCAGTCTGCTCAGCTGCTCGCCAGAGAAGGGCAAGTCTTCTCCCTTCACCAAGAGATCCATCTCACCTGGTCACTCCTCCCTTTAAAAGAATAGTGAATAGACTTAAAAAGAAAGGAAGAAGAAAATAAAGTCCCAAACGCTGTCACCCAGAACAAATGTAATTTAGAGATTTCAGTATCATCCATTCATTCTTAACAGAAAAACTATATAACTTTCCAGCAGGAATGAAGAACAGCCTTGAAATTCCTGCTGTTACATGAGCAGCAAGCACCAGAATTCGGTTGGTAGTAGGAGTGAGTGTTCAGCCTGGCATAGTAGTTTTAGGCAATTTACTTCCATTATCAAGTTGATTCTGTGTTCTCTACAATATCTGGGTTGCTCTGTAGGATGACACTTCAAAAGGCAACTTTTTTTCTGATTCAGTTATCAATTATTTGACTCACTATTTTGATAAGTAGCATCTCCTTCTTCCTGGAATCTAAAACCAGAGCTTCTTAATATTTTAAATTGCCCTTTTCCTGTAGGGAAAACAACAGAAAACAACTCCATTAGAGGTAGTATGGGCTGGGTTTTTTTATCAATAGCTTTTCACTCATTCAGCTTTTATTTTTCAGACCATAGAGAACATTCAAGTAGTGTGTACTGTACTATTAGCTCCACTCCAAGCTGCAGTTATTGAAACAGTAGTTTATGCTGAAGCAGAGTTAAACAGCTTACTTGCCCAAATGATGTATTTTCTTCCTTATTGTAAATCATAGTGGAGAGGTGGACAAAAGACCTTTATTTAGACACACAGAATTTGATGCTTTCCTGTTTGAACAAGTTTGTTGTTCCTGAAAGTTTACAGTATTTCACCACCTTTTTTCTGCCTGATAGATTATAAATTATAGAATTGTTTAGGCTGGAAAAGATCTTTAAGATCAAGTCCAACTGTTAACCTAGCACTGCCTAGTCCACCACTAAATCACGACCCTAAGCACCAAATCTATACACCTTTAAATACCTCCAGGGATGGTGACTTAACCACTTCCCTGCTTAACCTTTTCCAAAAGTTCACAGCCCTTTCAGTGAAGAATTTTTTCCTAATATCCAATATAAACCTCCTCTTGTGCAACTTCAGGCTGTTTCCTCTTGTCCTATTGCTTGATACCTGGGAAAAGAGAACATCCACCTCACTATAACATCCATTCAGGTAGTCATAGAGAGGGATAAGATCTCCCCTGAGTCTCCTTTTCTCCAGGCTAAACAACCCCAGTTCCCTCAGCTCCTCACCATAAGACTTGTGCTCTAGACTCTTCACCAGCTTCATTGTCCTTCTTCAGACACACTCCAGCACCTCGATGTCTTTCAACGAGGGGCCCAAAACTGCATGTTTGGGCAGTATTTGGTGTGCAGCCTCACCAGTGACAAGATCACTTCCCTAGTTCTGCTGACCACTGTTTCTGATACAAGCCAGGATGCTACTGGCCTTCTTGGCCACCTGGTCATGATGTCAGCTCATGTTCAGCTGGCTGTTGACCAACACTCCCATGTCCTTTTCTGCCAGGCAGCTCTCTAGCCACTCTTCCCCAAACCTGTAGCGCTGCATGGGGTTGTTGTGACCAATGTGCAGGACTCGTCTCTTGGCCCGGTTGAACCTCATTCCATTGGCCTCAGCCCATTGATCCATTCTGTCCATGTCCTGTAGAACCTTCCTACCCACAAGAAGATCAACACTTCCACCCAATTTTCATGTCATCTGCAAACTTACTGAGGGTGCACTTGATCCCCCTCATCCAGTGACAAAGCTATACAGAACTGGCATCAATATTGAACCCTAGGGTATAACACTTGTGACCAGCTGCCAACTGGATTTAACTCCACCACAAGTCTTTGGGTTGGACCAGACAGCTCATTATTTACCCAGTGAAGACTACGTCCATCCAAGCCACAAGCAGCCAGTTTCTCCAGGAGAATCCTGTGGGAAATGGTGTCAAAGGCTTTTCCTAAAGTCTTCTCCCCTGCATCCAATAAAGGATGGAGATTCTCCTTAGGCCTCCTTTTGTTCGCAAACAACAGGACCAGTGGAGTGCCTTCCCTAGTCAGCTCGCTCACCAGCTATGTCAGGAAGTTATCTTCCACACACTCCAGGAACCTCCAAGACTGTAGGCAGTAATCTCTGCTGTATTGTATTTCCAGCAGACATCTGGTAAGTTAAGTCCCCCACGAGAACAAGGGCTACCAATTGTGCTCCCAGTTGCTTGCAGAATATTTCATCTGCCTGTCCATCCTGGTTGGGTGCTTTGTAACAGAATCCCGCTATAATATATGCTTTGTTGGCCCTCCCCCTGATTCTAACCCATTAACACTCAACCTTATCATCACCATCACTAAGCTCTAGACAATCCAAACACTCCATAACATACAGGGCTACCTCACCACCTCTCCTTCCTTGCCTATCCCTTCTGAAGAGTTTATAGCTATCTGTTGCAGCACTCCAGAGGCATGAGTTACAGCACAATCTTTCCCTGATGGCAACTGGATCATAGTTTTTCTGCTGGATAATGGCTTCCAGCATCTTCTGTTTGTTGCACATGCTGCTTGCATTCATCTAGAGGCACTTTAACTGGGCTGTCAGCTGTGTTACCTTCTTAAAGGAACAACCTTTAATTGCTTTGAGGTATTTCACTGGTGTTTCCATGGTGGCTCCTATTACTTCAAGAGCCTGTGGCTCATTTCTGTAAGATTTCAAGTGTTCTGCAGTGTAGCCAGCATGTCCCAGTACAGCAGGCTGACAACCTTTGCTAACACTCCATCCTTCTAACTTTGGCATGTTGTCCCACAGCTTGTTATGGGCAAGCCTGATATTATCCTCCTTGCCCTTCAAGCCGAGATTAAAGCTCTGTCGATGAGCCCTGCTAGCTTGTGAGTAAAGACCTTTTTCCTGCTTTGAGAGGGGTGAATCCTACCTGACGTCAGCAAGCCTGGTGCCCTGTAGGCCATCCTATTATCAAAAACCACAAAATTATGTTTATGACACCAGCCATGGAGCCTAGTATCAATAGACTGGGAGCATCTGTTTCTTCCAATGTTGCTGTCCACAATTGCAAGGAGAGAGGGAAAAATAATCTTTGCTGCAGATACTGTTACCAACCATGCCAAGGCTCTGAAGTCTCTTTTGATTGTCCTTGGACTATGTGTTGCAGCTTCTTTGTTCACCATATGGAGGAGCAGTAATGGTTAATAGTCCAAGGGCCATAGTAGGCTAGGAAGTTTCTTATTGATGTCTTTAGCACAGGTGTCAGGGAAGCAGAAGAATTCCCTAAGAGGAGGGTCTTTCCAGCATATTGGAGCTTCTTTTCTGCTCAGAAGGCAGTCACCTACAACTATTAGCCGTCTTTCCTTCCTTGAGGAGGTGGTTGTGATACAGGGGATAGGCCTTTCTGGCCTTGGCATCATCTCTGGTGAAGATGGACTTTCATCCACAGCATCTATTGACTGGCATTCCACATCCAGAACCTCATATCTGTGGTACAAAGGCACATGGGAAGGTGAGGTGGGCAAAGAGGGGGTTTGCCTGCCTACTTCCTTTCACTCCTTCCCTTTAAACTACTACCTTCAGCATGTCAGGGGGATGATAAAGGATCCCCTTGATCTTGGTTTGATTTTTTGTTGTGATGGTTTTTTTGGGTTGTTTTTTTTTTTTTTTTCCCCTGGTGGCTCTTCCTATTTCTCTCTCAGTGAGGACAGAACATGGTTCCACAGTCTATCTCTTTCTTAGACTCCCTGATACTCCCTAACCTTTCTACTGGCTCCTGTTCCTCTGCCAGCAGGCTGAGCAGATCATCTACCTGATCACTCTTCACATAACTTTTCTCACTACTGCCATCTGTTACCAGAAAAAGGCTCTGGCATTCTCTGCAGCACAAGACCTGGATGCATGTTATGTGGGAACTGTGCCTGGGTCGCCAGATCCATTCTGCTGAGTACAGAGGACATGGCTTTCCTCTAGATGGATACTGCAGCTATGTTCCTTGTAAGAGGGTGATGACTACCAACTGAAATCACCTCCTGAGCTGGCAGGGCGACTGTACACTCCCTGTGCACTCTTCCACATGAATTATTGCATGAATTGCCGCATCAGGTCCTAGTTGATGCCCCATATCCTGTTTGCTCACTCTGGTTGCCACACTCCTGACTGCTCCTGCTCCCTGAACTGCTTTTTGTAGGCATGGGGATGGTCACCATTGCTCTGACAAGGGCCAGGCCCTGTCAGTATCTTGTTTGAGAGCTGCCAGCACCTGATAGGTCTCAGCTATCCTGGTATTTCCCTGACTCAGGAAAACCCCTTGTGTGTGAAGATCTGCTGTTCTGCTGCAATTCGGTCTGGCTCCAGAGCAGCTTCCCTTGGATACTGACTGATCGTCCGTTCAAGGCCTCAGAACTGTTCTCACATATATCTTTAAGTAGGAAGTCTTTTTGGACAGGTATACATAAGAGTACAGCACTGAAGTAGGAGCAGAAACTGATTCAACAGGGGATAATTATCTCAGAGTCTTTCAAGTAACAGTAAGAGGACATATGTTTTTACTCTGATTTTCAATATCATGTTTATTTAATCTCCTTATATACATTGACTTGTAATACTTTTGAATAAAATGCAATAATCTTTACTATGCTGTCTAGAGAATGGCTGGGCTGTATCTATTATATTTCACTAATACTATTTGTCTTAACATGTGTTCGTCTTTTAAGATTCTGAGCAATTTAATTAGTCTACAGAGCATAATCTACCTTTCCAGACCTTAGTCAGTAGTGCCTGGCTCCACAAGTATTGCTGTTCTCCAGTAATCATTTCACTGGATAATTCATTTAGTCGGCATTTCTAAAGCTTTCCTCCAAAATATCTTAAATGAAGATGTGCATATTTCGTGACTTTCTTTGCCCATATGAGCTTATTTTCTTTCTTTCCATCTCCTCCATGTATAGAACTATTTTAGGTACTTCCTAAAACAGCATAGATTGATGTATGTCCCCTTTCCTTCACCATTCCCATAACAGTCCAAGGTCTCACTTGGCACCCCAAGATATTCTTCTGTCATACACTTCTACCAGTCATGCACACGGTTACTTTGCAACTTGCTAGAAAATTACTCCCCTTGGAGATTGGTAATTGACTTCTTAGACCAGGTTCCTCCCTTATGCCTACCAAGTATTTATTTATTTTCTAACTCTCAGGTTGTAATAAAACTCTTTAGAAAAAGAGACAACTGCAAATAAAATAAAATAAAATAAAATAAAATAAAATAAAATAAAATAAAATAAAATAAAATAAAATAAAATAAAATAAAAACAGAAAAATAAAAAAAAATAAAAAAAAAGAAGAAGAAGAAGAAAAAAAGGTAGACTTAATTGTACTGCAAGTGAGATTCTGTCTCACTGTCTGTGGAGGTCTTTACCTCCACTCCAGGGCAGCACTTTCAGGCAGATATTCTGATCATTGCTCAATGACATGTCATGAGTATACTGGGTCCTCCTTTGATCTGTCACTTTATAACAAAAATATTTCAGACTTTAGGCACATATTCTTAAGCTTGGAAATACTAAATTTTATTTTATTTATGACTGAAATTTTCAAGATGGCACAGAATGTTCTTAATACTGAGAGCTTCTATCTTTGGGTCTTCACAAATATGACCAAAGCCCTCTTAGTCTTATGTTGAGGTCATTAAGGAAAATATTTCAAAGTATCAATATAAAGGCATTTTATTTGTGGTGATACCAAATAATTATTTTCTCACTTCATTCTCTCCTTTGGGAGTAGCCAACATTTATCTGCCCTTTAATCAGGTTCTTGTCCAATTCACATTTCTAGTACCAAATTCTTTCATGAAATCGAGACAGAGGAGGTTTGTTGCAATCATTTTCTAAAAAAAAAAAATCTATGATTTTCCTAGCTGAATTATCTGTGTTCTTATTTTGAATCCTGTTTTGTGGATCCATCATATTTTGGATCCTGGTTTTTTGTGTTTTTTTTTGTTTGTTTGTTTGTTTGTTTTTTGTTTTTTTTTTGTTGTTGTTGTTGTTTTGTTTTTTTTTTTTTTTTTTTTTTTTTTTTTTTTTTTTTTTTTTTTTTCTTGGAAAATTTTTNCTGGAACAATTCTGATTTAATACTTAAACTTTTTTCTTCAGTAAACTTTTTTTCTCTACATTTGAACCTGTAATTATCAATTTGTTATATGAAGATTTACTAAGATCTTCATTTTGACACTATCCTATGTGACCCATCATAAATAAATAGTGAAGAGAGCTGGCAATAGAAAAACTTTGGGAGGTTAAGAAGTATAAATAAGTTACAGAAGGGAGGAAGAGAGAGGAGTGAATAGTTTGCTGACATTCAACTAAACTTTAATCATTCTCTTTCCAAAGAAGTAATTGCTATTTACAGAAGTTCTAGGTCATGATCCCATCTTGCACCCAACTTAGAAGAAGTACCTGAACAATACAGCACACCATGAGACGTGGGCTGTGAATGAGCACATCTTCAGACTGCCTAAAGTGCACCACGTCATTAAAAATAAATCAAAGCCTGTAAAAGTTGACATATTGTAGCTGTTTTCCTCACCCCACCTGCTTTAATTTGACACATTTTCAGAGGAAAGTCAGTATTCATTTCATATCTAAACCTGTCAAATCCTTTTCCTTCACTTAATACCGGAGAAGTCAAGTTTCTTAGCATGGCTTATTGAAAAGCTGTAGAGACCAGACAACTCATTGTATGCGTCACCTCAGTGGGGAAAAAATAAAGGGTATAAGTAAGTTAGCATTAAAAAGATAAAATCAGAGTGGGGAATAAAAAAGAATTTAATCACTGTTTGAAGCATTCAATTAAATGTTAAAAAATAAAAAGTAATTGATAATGTTCCAAATAGACATCTAACACTATCCATGTTAGCAGAGGAATGATTTGGGGGGATTGCTTATTTTTTGCCTTTGTTTTTTTTTTTTTATTTTTTGGTTTTTTTTTTTCCACTAGTAGAGTGCAGACTACTTACTTCTGAACCTGTATTCCTTCCCTACTGTTATGTATCATTAATAAAAATTCATATTTTCTCTAGGTAGGATCATGAGACTTTTAAAAACTTGCAGAGCCACAAAATGACTAATATCTAACATAATTCATTACCTCATTCTGGTTTCCAGTAAACATTTCTGTAATACGTAAAGAAGAGTAAGAAGCATGGGGACATGGTTCTACCACCTGAGGGAAAGAAGAGTGAATACCTTTGACAGGTAACTCAAGCCTTCTGAATGTCAGTACAGAAAAAAGGTACCAATTATTTAGGGGCAGGATACCCCTCAGACTTTTATTAGCAGTTCCAGCATGAACCTAGTTGACAAAATTTGTCACATATAACCAAAATCAATTCTTTTTTGAGAGTATTAGTTTTGAAAAATATTAAGTTGAAAAATGCCTACTAGGCTTCAAAACTGGCTCTGTTTTTATGTGCCAACAGTAGCTTTTCAACAGCTTAAGATAATGCTACCTTTAGATGTATTTCAAGAACATTAGAAGAATTATTTCTTCCCGATTTAAGCTTTTTTTTTTTTCCACAGCAATTAAAAAAAAACC
>VXBW01007860.1:1300262-1338673 GCA_013400375.1 Thinocorus orbignyianus
AAAAGAAAAGAAAGAAATAATCTGAGGGAAGACAGAAAATAAAGAAGGAAAATCAGCCTCCAGAGTTTTTTGGGCTTTGTTTTTTGTTTTTGTTTGTTTTGTGGTTATTTGTTGTGGGTTTTTTTTTTTTTTAAGTAAAACCCTAAATAATTAGATTAATGTTTATATGGAAAAGTGCTGGGCAATATTAAATTTCTGTGAAACTGTCTGCTGAACCCATAAGACTATTGTGTCTGTGAAAGAAATCTTGAATAAAAACTTGGGCAATAAATTAGGTTTTGTATCAATCTAACATCTGTGAGATGTGTTATTACTGCGTGATTTTGACTTTGTTGAAGGTTCAGTCTCAAGCAGAGACAAATCTCCCATGTTAGCTGATATTTTCATTGTTTTAATAAATTAAGTTATCACTGAGTAAAAATTGGAGAGAGATATGCAGCTACTTGGATAGCAAGGGCAAAATTTCATGGAGCGATGCGAAACCCATGTGTTCTGCTCAGCGTGTATTCATTGTAGAAAATAGTGAACTGGAGCTATATATTTTCGTGGATATGACTATGTAGGAAAGCTACAGGTGTCTAAGTGTGCTGTAAATCTCCGTTACTACACCCAAAATCTTTGAATCTACACACTATGAATGAGTTGATTGCCATGATTACATCCAATCTGCAACCACAGCTTTTACAACAGGGAGGAGTGGTTCATGAAGGACTCTGTGGCTATATTAAGACAGTTTAATAACATGTAATAAGCTCAACTAGAAAAGAGGGAGCAGGTGTCTATCTCTGTTAAGAGACAGACACAGCTGGCTTCTTCCTTTGACATCTAGTAGACATAATGGCATCAATCTGAACTGCCAGGGTTGAGTAACTTACATGTCAAGAAATAATAACACAGTTTAGGAAGAACAGAAGTAGATATCAGACTTGCAGAGTTGTAACAAGTATTGAACCGCATTTTTTTTTATAGTATAGTACTAGAATTGAGGCCACAGAATATGCAATTATATCAGATTCTGGAGGCCACAGTACAGTTTTATTAGATACGGTAGAATTATCCTGGACATAATAGGTATGGTTAGAATTAAGATCTGCCTGGTTATGAAACTTATGCCAGCAGAGCTCTTAAGTTCTAGCAAAACACTAATATACTGTGTGGACTCCATCCAGTAGTAGACAGCAATAAATATGTACGCTAGATAGAAGACTAAGATACTCTAGCTTTCCCTAAACCTATCACCTGAAATTGCTTGTGAGAAAATTAAAGACTTGACAGGAAAAAATGCAATTAAGCCTACTCAGGTAGGCATTTGTGCTCTATTTGCATATGCTCTGAATGAACAGTGATAGTCCCAATCACTTCAGATAATATTACGGAATGGATAACAATAACATGCTCATTAAAAATACCTTCATTCTACATCTCAATATTATGAAAAACAAAGCAACATACCACCACTAAAAACAATCTTTCCTGAATTTTAAAACTAAAATAATGGTAAAGAAAGAAACATTTAGAGGGAAATAAATTATGCATTTAATACAAAAGATGAAGAAATTTTATCTACTCCTACTCAGGAAAGACAATTTTGTCATAACTAGCACTAATTTCAGGTTATTTTAACAGAGAATTTGGACAATTTATCTTCTTTGACTGTAAGTGTAATGGACCAATTAAAGTTAATAGAAAGTTTAACAACTTATGTACATTTTTATTACTTTTATATTAATTTGATCCAAAACCAGTCATTCTACATTATTTTTTACATTATGCATACTCAACCACACTGCTTGCTTAAAAAGTTGCATCATTCCTAAAGTCACTGAATTAACATAACAGCAAAGCAACTAGAAATACTTAATTAAATATTTCAGTCACCTTTAACATCACACAGCTAAAGCAATATATTTTGGATTTAAAATATGCTAATGTAGCTGATGATTCAAGTCATTGTACACCTGCAATTTAAGTTTCTCTGTACAAAACATAGCAGTTTCTTGAAAACAAGATGAATTATTCAGAGTCTGTAATGAACTCAAAACTACAAATCATGTTTCAGTGCTTTCAAACTCTCAGTATGATGTCTAAGAAGCTTGCTGTAGGTGTTAATTAATAGCTGCATTAATTGTTAATTAGCAAGACTTAAAATGGTAGCAGAAATGAATACTAGATACATTCAGATGTTGCTTGGGTATCCACTTTATAAGAGTGACTGGCATATCTAGACAACTCAAATTTTCAGTTAGCCTTTTGTGCAGACTCAGAGTACAGCCGTGGCCACTGGTCTTATTTGGCCATGTCTGATCACGTTTTCCCTTACTCTTCTGCTGGGAACAGAGAAGTGTCAGGCAAGCGGGCAGAGAAGAATCTAATGAGGTTCAACAAGAGCAAGTGTAGAGTCCTGCACCTGGGCAGGAGGAATACCAAGCACCGATATAGGTTAGGAGTGGACCTGCTGGAAAGCAATTCTGAGGAGAAGGATCTGGGAATCCTGGTAGATAGAAAACTATCCATGAACCAGCAAAGTGCCCTTGTTGCCAAGAGGAACAGTGGAATTCTGGGCTTCATGGGGGAGAGTGTGGACAGCAGGTTGAGGGAGGTCATTCTCCCCTTCCACTCTACACTGATGAGGCCACAACTGGAATACTGCATCCAGTTCTGTGCTCTGCAGTTCAAGAGAGACAAGGAACTACTGGAGCGAGCCCAGCAAAGGGCAACAAAGATGATTAAGGGATTAGAGCACCTCTCTTACGAGGAAAGGTTGAGAGGGCTGAGATTCTTTAGTCTGGAGAAGAGAAAGTTGAGGGGAGACTTCATTAATGTGTATAAGTATCTGTAGGGTGGGCTGAAAGAGGATGGAGCTGGACTCTTTTCAGTGGTTTCCAGGGACAGGACGAGGTGCAATGGGCACAAGCTGAAACATAGGAAGTTCCATTTGAATATGACAAAAAACTTCTTTAGGGGGAGGGGACAGAGCCCTGGAACAGGCTGCTCAGAGAGGTTGTGGAGTCCCCTTCTCTGGAAACCTTCAAGAAGTGCCCAAATGCCATTCTGAGTAATGTGCTCTAAGCAATCCTAGTTTAGCAGGGAGTTGGACTAGCTGATCTCTAGAGGTCCCTTCCAACTCCGATAATTGCACAAATCCATTTCGATACTCTAGTTCTTGTAACCAGATCACTTCATAATAAACAGCAAAGTTATTTCACTGGGTTGGAAGTATGTAAGGGAAGCCACTCATCCATCCATGTTATCAAAGTTTTCCTGGGTTTCCTTCTCCTCAGGTATGAGTCAGAATGAGTGAGGTAATAGGATCAGGAAGGCTATTTCCCTATACTAAGATTTGTGTTCATTTCAAATCTTTTTACTTGCCCAAGGACAGGGTCTAGGCCACATAGTGAAACAAACAGCACTATTATTAGAATACCACTGTGTACACTGAACAGTTCTAAAGCAAAAAAACTTCAGCTAGAAAAAGTGATAACACAATGTCTTTATTAATTGTAAATATATAGTTGCATATCACCCAAACAAAATCCACAATTGAAAGAGACAGGGAGACCTGAAGAATCATCACATATAAAATATGCATTTATGAGGTCTTAAAAAGTGGTGGCAGACTATGAACACAAGAAAGTTCAATAACAAACTTGATGTTTAGTCAAATAATAAAATCACATACTTCCAGTAACAAGACTAGCATTTATTTCACAGCAATTTAATCCTCCAAAATTCTAAGGATGAGCACATTTTACTCAGAAATAATCACCAACCTTTACTTGTGTTTCAGACTTTGAGATTCTAAAGTGAATCATAAATATTTAATGTAAGTATTGTTCTATGGTACCCATCTGGAAGAAGGGTATTTTCTCCTTCGTTGATTAAAACTTTATTGACCTTGCTGTCTGTCAGGTTCTGCTACGGGGATTTTTGCCTAGCAAATTTTTAATATTGTGCTTGCCAAAATGCATCAACAGATTCTGTAAAGGGTAATCGTAAAACCATGGGGAACATTTAATATTACAGCTAAGACCATGGCATTTACATTTAAACTTTTGCTTACTTTCAGATTTTCTGCAGTTACAATGGGAAAATGAAATGCAGACAACACAAACACCCTTGCATAAAACAGTGAAATGCCATAAGCTTGATAATTAAGGGATGTCATAGCCTTACTGACAACATTTCCAAAGTGAATTTCCTTACTTAATAACTAAAAGTTTATGACTTCCTACAAAATTTCTTTTCCCCTCAAGAGACAAAGAACATTTTTTGGAAAGATTAATCAGAAAAAGATCTTTGTATAACATAACCTTTGAGCTCTGTGAGAGCTTCTGAGGAGCCTAAGGGCCTTTCCTTGTTAGACCATGTTGAAAACCTTGCTAAAGTCAAGGTAGATGGCAACCACTCCTGTCCCTTTATCCACAAATCTAGTCATTTCATCCTACAAGGCAGTGAGGCTTGTCCGGTGGGACTTGCCCTTGATTAATCCTTTCTGACTGTTGCCATTCACCTTCTTCAGTGGCCAAAAATGGTTTTCAAGAGGACTCACCTTACTGGCAGCTCAACAGAAGCTGATTGGTCTGTCATGACCACTAAAACTGGGATGAAGTGTTGGAAAATGAATCAGAAGGACCTCAGTAGTCTGGACAAGTAGGGTGACAGAAACCTCACAAAGCTCACCAAAGCCAAATACAAAATCCTGCACCTTCAATGGAATTGGCAGAATAGAGAAGGAGCAAGAATTTTCTTACAGATGTAAATTAAAAAGAAGAATAGCTACAAGGAACCTTACCTAACATTCAAATTAGCCTTGCAACAAGAAGCAAATTTGATCCACTCTCCAGAAATCTGTTTCACCCTTAATTATTTAATGATTCTATGACATATAAATAAGAGCAACTAGAATTGACCAAAACAAATCAAGTTTGTTTTTTTTTTTTTTTTTTTCTTCTTTTTTTCTGATAGCATTATGAATGACACATGCAGGGTAAGAGCTGACAGAAAAGTGTTTCATGTTGAAATATCAATAAGTATAATAATGAAATCTCTCTCATAAAAAAGGATGAAATGAAGAATGAATATATTAACTATGAAGACATGTAACTTTATCCAGTTGGCAAGTGCATGTAATAGGAAAATCTTTTGCTCATTTTTTTATAGGTTATTTATTATAGAATCCACTTTCTCATAAGAGATGAAGCAGTGGTACACTGTCAAGCATGACAGCAATTTGACTTTGATTCCCTTCTGGCACAAGAATATCTTGAAGCAGAAGAAACAAGATCAATAGAGGATGCATGCTCCTACCATTCATCTGATGCCACAGCAAACATTACACCTCCACTTATTTCCACATTTCTCACATTCACAGTGTGTGCTAGTGTTACATAGATACTTGGTCCAGATGACGGATTTTTTTCCTGCGTTCAGTTTGCAAGATGATACGAAAACAAAACCCTAAAACTAACCAAACCAACCAAAAAAAAAACAAACCACAAAAACAATCAAACAAATAAATAAAAATCCCAACACAACAAACCCCCCAAAAAAACAACCCAAGCAAGAAAAAAAAAACACCACGAAACCCTGGACTATTAATCCAACACCATTATCCGAGATCTTCAGAGAAAAAAGCCCTTTGAATGTATAAGTTAGCAATTCAAAATTGTAAGAACTTTTACCCAACTCATTTCTATTCCTTCCTATTCTGAAGCATGCATAATGCTATTAAAATGTTAATAAACACAGGCAGAAATTATAATGTTGCTTTATGATACAGATTTTATTCCTGGTTGTTATATGAAAGCATATATAGAAAAGTATGAAGCAACGATGATTAAAAACTTACGTTTCTCGCTTAAACCATTTCTAACAAGTCTGGTTTAATTTCTTGCAAGGGAATCCTTATCTACTCAAAGCAATGCTGTAACAATTTACACCTGTCCTGCATCTGCTGAATGTCTTTTCTCTGTGAATTCATGCAAACATCACAGAGACATGCCTCCATGGGGAGCAAAGGCTTAGCCTTCTGGACAACTCAATAAGGTGCTGTTGAAAAAAAGGAAACTTTAGAATCTCCTAGGGACAACATATTTTTACTTACTATTTATTCTGTAGCAAATTGCAAATAGAACACTTGCAGAAAAATTATAGGGAACCTTCTCAAGTGTAAGAATGGACTTTTTCTCCATCTTTTCAAGTATAACTGCACAGAAAATGAAATTCTGTCTAAAGGCAAAATTTAAAAAAAAAAAAAAAAAAAAAGTGGTTTTAGGTCCAAGAAGGGAAATAGCTCTTTTAAATTACATTGCAACGATAGATCTAATCCTACTGAAGAATGTTTTTATTTCTGTTATTCCTAATAACATATTGTTTAAGAGTTGGGAGACAGACAAGGATATAAACTCAGGTAATGAAAAAGACTTTCATTTATATTTCATTTTGAAGAGATAGAGTCTCATCTGCCTACTGTGTTGTATTTGAAATTTATCTACTTAACAGTGTAATAAATATTTCTTGGCAGAATTAATGAAATATAGTCATTAACTTTCATTTCATTTAAAAGATTTGAGCTTAGATGTGGATGAACTTTTAAGTGTTAAAATATTGAAAATTGACAAAATGCATCTGGAGAAAAAAATTCAGCACCTGCTATACCTTAATAGAAAGCCTCAAATCCCATAGACCTGTTCTCTGCTGATTTCCCAACACAAATCTTAATTCCAGCCTTTTGAAGTTAATACATTCTGCTGAGGTATGACTGATTTGCTGTCATTTTAAAATAGGCTCTGTAAGTCTTATGGGAAAGTTCAGGAATAATTCTGAAATTCTGTGTTTTAATTTTAGTTGCATTTGTTAAATTTACACTTATAATCTCTAGTAAAGAAAGACACATTTTAATAATATAGTTTTGGAGTATTTTGTGGTACATTGTTGATTCGCATACGTACCAATAAAAGGAAAAAAATAAAGTTAATGACACTATGAAGTGCTTCATTTTCTTTCCAAGTCTTTTATAGAAACATCCACCAACAGGGTGTTTGTGCACATTGACCAAGGGTACCTGAAAGAGAAGAGGTGAAGACTGCATTTACTGGGGGATTGAGGATGGGGGCAGGATAAATTGTACCTTTCAACACATTCCTACATATTTCTATGCCTTTGGCTATGTTTACATAGAATGCCTAACTCACTTTAACTCCAAACTCCAGAAAAATATCTTAATATGCTTTACCACTCTGCAGTCACTCGTGCCAAGACCTTCCAAGTACATTGGGAACTCTATTAGTACCTCAGCTCCCTATTGTGAAGATTTTCTAGCTATGCTGTTTCTGTCCCCAAAGAATGATGTGTGAAACTATTCCACTCTTGATGTGAACAGGCTTACTGTGCGACATTCCAGGTTAAAGTTTAGCCTGTATGAAAACTGTGAACATAGTTAAGAGCTGTAAGATAAGAGCTGTGCCTGTAGACAGAGCTCATTCATATATTCCCAAGAGTACTTTCTTTCACACAGAAATAGGATGAAGGATGAGATTAAGGTGCCTAAAACACATACGTCTAGCACAACTTCAGTGATCTAGAGACATGGGTATGACATGGGGTGTGTTGTCATATTCCTGAATCTGGGAAGGACAGCTGGAGATCATCCAGAGTGCAAGAGGACATCTAAGGTGACTCTACCGTTACACATGCAAATAGCTACTCTGTTGCCATGGAAGAGTTTGAAAAGACATTTAGGACCCTTCCATTTTTAAGGACATATATAAATAAAAGCCTTTGTTTTATCTTAAACTGATACTGGAATGTAAAATGCCCTTCAGCAGAGATAGTACAGATTCAGTGACTCTTAAGTCTTTCTGAAAACCATGTACCTACTTTTCTCAGTTGATCCAGCCCTTTGCTTTATTCCTGGAGGCCAGTTTCTTCATCTTTGGACTCAAAGTGGGAACGCTTTATCTTCTTTCTTCTTTAAAACTGTTGTTTAGTCCTAAACTAGGAAGAAATAAATTCCTCTTCCCAGTTCTAGCACATGATACAATAAATACTAAGAATAAACACGGCAAAATCACCTCTAACTGTGGGTTCCTGAGCTTAGAGAGAAATGGCTGAATATCTCCAGTTAGACATTTTCCACTCGCATATTTTTTTCATAGCACCACTCTACATAGAGTTTCACTGAATCGGTACAATAAAATATACTAGTTATCCTTGTAACAAGAATGTCTTCTTTACATTCAGTATTTACACAACTACTACCAGGTAATCCTACATTTCTGTATGACATTTCTTTGTCTTGGTAGGAAAAGAGAGGTAAAACAAGAGAGGAGAGGAAAAAAAGAGAGGCTGGAGCAGTGTTAACAGGAAAAGTTTTACATATGAAAGAATAGCTACAATTTTTACTGCAGATTCAAAAACCATTGTAGTCTTAGGACATCATAAAAGTATTTTACCCATTTTTGAGCTCAGTGGTCAGTTTCTGTTAAACAACTGGGTTACTTTAGGCTGAATTCTGTTCTAAGGACAGGTTTTATCAGTGGCTACGCTGTCCTGTGTTGTGATATACAGGTTTGGGTGATTAAGCTTTAACATGAGTACAGCTGTACTGGGTCAGACAAATGTCCACCTACCAAGGTATCCTGTCTCTGAGAGCACATAATTCAGTGTCATGCAGCAATAAAAGTGCCACGTGGCAGCCTGTTGGCTCTGACGCCCCTGACGACAGCACTGGGGAGAGGATGGGAAGGAAAAGGCAGACTCGTGGGTTGGGACAAAAACTGTTTACCAGAACTATAGGTGTTGCATGGAAACAGCAACACGATGGAGGACACAAACGCTGATACGATACCGACCCCAGCCCTCACTGCCCCGACTTCTACCAACACTCCCAAACCACAGCCCAGCGCCGCCCGCCCACATATACGCCTATGCCGTGACGTCACCACGCCCACTTGTGGTTGTGGCCCTTCCCATTCCCAGACAGCCCCCTGCTGCCGCCTGGGCTTGGCACACATGGGGTGGGAGAGCTGTGCCTGAGAGAGTGCGGGGAGAGTCAGCCCCGTCCCTGCTGGAAACCAGGACACTTAGGGACAGAAAAAAAAGGAAAGAAAAAGAAAGCCAGATATCCTGTGACATTTTACCCTGTATATTTTCTCTGAGATAACAACAATGCACAACTAGACTTTGAGTCACAGATTTCACCTTTTGTGTTTATCAGCACTTAATGAATATTTCTTTCAAAGATTTCAGTAATTTATTTTTAACTCATCTAAACTTTCAACATTCATATTATTCCATGGCAATAACTTTCACAATATAATAACACCTGCCATGGAGAAAAAATAATCATCTATTTCTTAGTCTCTGACTTAAATCTGCTCAAAAATTTCATTTGACTGCCTTGTTTCTGTATCATGAGAAAGAAAGAATAACCATTCTCCTCACTCACTGCCATAGTGCTCATTATCCATTTCTTATTCAGTCCAGAGCATTCAAATCTCTTTCACTTTTTCTTATGTGAAAACCATTTCTCACTATTTATCATACTTGTTGCCCTTTTCTGTCCCTTTTCCATTTCTAGTATTTTATTATTATAAACAGAACTGCAAATAATATTCAGGATGTGAGGACAACATGGATTTATACGGCAGCGTAATGATATTTTCTGCTTTCCTCTCCATTCTTTTCTCAGTTCTCAAAAATCTATTTACCTTTCTGACCACACTAAACACTAAGCTGATGTTTTCAGGGCACAATTATATAATGACTCCAAGATTTCTTTCCTGAATAGTAATAACTAATCTAAAGATCTTCACTGTGTATGTAGAGATGGATTGTTTTTTGAACCAGCATTATTTTGCATTTGTCAAAAGTGAATTTCACTTGCCCTTTTATCATCAGTCAGTTTCACAAAATACACCCTGTGTTCTTGGTCCAGATTCCTTACTTAATATTCTGAATAAATTTAGCATTATCAGCAAACCTTGTCACGTCGCTCTCCACTTCCCTTTCCAGATCAATTGTAAATGGTATGCCCCAGCACAAACCCCTGTGGAAACCCACCAGTGACTTCCAGTTGTTGTAAAAATGGTCTGAAAATGGTCCTCCTGATCCAGTTAGCTACCAGTGAAAGGTTCTTCCCTTCTATCAAATATAAACTGGGCTTATTTTCATATGTTAGTATTTCTTGGTAATTATATGAAGTTGTTTCACTCCCTGATGATGCCTGCTCCTTTCCAGTCACCCCACAACAGCCATTCCAATTGGCTTCTGGGATCCAGAATGAATAAGCCAGGTTCCTCCTCCTGAAAAATTATATTGGGTTTGGAAATCAGAAAGGTCAGCTTTGAACTCTATACCCTGCAGGCAACACGGATTCACATCATATCTGATTTCAACCAAGACCCTCCCCCAACAGTGCAGCAAATGCTGGTTCTCACATTCTCTTAACTACTCTCCTGTGCATGCAAGCCTGTCACTGGTGAAAGCCTGCCATTTGGGCAGCCTGCATGCCACTCTTTTCAAGTCAGAAGAATACGAGGACAGAAGTGAATTAATTTTGGGTCATAGCAGATGATAGCTCTGTTCTCCCTGCATAAGGACCTCAAAGACCAAAAAGATCTTCCACCAACAATTCAAGAAAATGGACATCAACTTGATACTAACAGCTGAGAACTAATAGGCCTAAGGAGAATTTGTTATGTTAGTATCTATACACCCAGAGGTATGTAATATAAACCAGTATGTCAAAGTTGCTTGCCAGAAATGTCTGATCTGTACTAAGCTCCTCTATACAAGCAAGCACCTGTTGTTTCAAAACCTTCAGTTTCTCAGTTCATGGAAAACAAGAGTCAAAGCTCATCAGAGACATGAGGTAAGGGTATAAGGAGGGGAGTCAGTTCTGGAGACATCATGTACATCTGTTCCTCCATTTTCTAGAGGTGTCAGATATACCATCCTGTGGAACTGCCTCTCCAGCACAGAAGAAGTTCAGATTATGAAAGTATCTTCATTTATTGCATTTATTTGGTGTTAGCAAAAGATGAAGAGAGAAAAATATAGCCTGGCTGAGCTTAGGAGATACACAGAGCAGTCAGTATTTGGCATACAGATAAGCACTAGAAGAATTATAGTTGTATATTAAAATATATATTACAATTTGTTCACCAGTACAAAAGCAGCAACATTTCCTCCAATACCATTATTAGCTATGTGACACATATTCCTTTAGAGATTTCACTTCCAGATACAAGGTGATAAATAAATGTGATGAAGCACTATAAATGATGGTGTACTTCTTAGTCCTACTTCTAACTATTCTTGGTTCAATTTCACTGATATAAGGTAAAAGCCTGAAAGATGTAGCAGCTGATCATCAATGTCGGTGCTGAGAAGAGAATGAAAATAATCTCATTCCTAGTCTGTGCCATAACATTGTACTAAAGTCAGTCACTGGTTACTGTCGCCAACTTTTTCCCCAGTATGCACTCTACTCTACATCTCACTGACAGTATTGTTTTCAGCCAGGTGTCCCTGGTTTTCCTCTAGACCCTTCCTAACTTTCATTTCATGCTTTATGCTTTGAACATGTCCTCTGGCAACAGAAAGATACTAAAGTGTGTGTGTGTGTGTGTGTGTGTGTGTGTGTGTGTGTGTAATTAGTCTTCTTTCAATTACCAAAATATCATGTAAATTTTTTTTTTTTTAAAACCTACCCCTTTAATGATTCAATTTCCTCATTCAGGAAAAAAGTAAGCAAAAGCACAAGTACCTTTCAAAAAATAACCTGTACTAAGAATTGAGATGATGTGCTTACTCAGGTAACAAGAGATAATTAATAAGATATCAGCAGGACAAGGTGGAATTCAGGTTTCTAACAGGGTTTTATACTATTCTGCATACAGGAACTTAAGTGACCCTTAGAGCAGGTAATGCATTTCAGAAATACTACTGTACAGATCTCCTCACAATTTCAACCCCTAGTCAGATGTACCAGTGCTGTCACTCCCTTTCTATGTGTTTTAGATACATCACTGTTTTCAATGCTGCCCTTACAGAGGTCTTTTGTATATTGCTTTGAATAATGAGGTTTTGTTGTTTTTTGTTAAATTGTGAAGGAGCTGTGTTAGAGTGGCAAGCGCAAGAAGATATGCCAAATAAACTGGTGGTGCAGAAGACTATGAATAGGTTATCAACACTATCTAATAAGTCCATGTAAGTATCTTAGGTTTCTGCAATAAGGATGTCAGTTCATTATACTTTCAGTTTGTATTACCATTGATCAAAATCTTGTTTACAAGCTATACCTTCACACACATATGTCCCCACTCATATACCCCCTCAGTTAGCAACATGAAGAAACATCTGTAATTAGAACACAGCATATCAAGCTCTCTCTCTCCCCCAAAAACAGTTATATAAAAGTAGGAATTCCATTAGCACATCTGCATGAGGCAGCGTTTACACCTAGGTTGGTGTCACATACTGCACAGGGGAAGAGTACAACACAAGAACTAAAAATACATAACCTTTACTTTCCCACCACGTTCAATGCGTGGCTCAGCTGGAGTTTAAAACTTACTTTGGAGACCAAAAATGTTAGCAAACTGAGCATTTTATCATCAGTACTCTTTTGATATGCAGACAGGTATCTCTGAATAAAATACAATGGTAGGCTCTACATCTGAAAAAAAAAAATGGTTCCAGGCAAGTGAAAATACACAAAGGATTAAAGTCTTCAGTATCTTTGCACTCAAGTGATCAATCATATACTGGGGACTAATGACTAGCTCACCTGCAAAAATCCGGGTAAAATGCAGTGACACAACTCTGCTCAGATGAAGCCAGCACCATTAAGCTATTTGCTGCTGGCCTCAAACACTTTGACACTGATTCAGATTATCAGAAACTCAAGTCCCTGGCAGTCTGGGAAGCTAAGGTCCAACAGGAGCTGCATATACAGCAACTAGGATTTTTCAGAAGGAGGGGGAAATCAGCATGAAAACAGCTCTGTACAACTCAAGCTATTTTTTTCAGCTTTGCAGGGAAATCTCTGTAGAAAACAAGTGAAACAATCCTGTATTTATTTATTTATTTATTTTTACCAGGAGAAATGCATTGAAAACATAAGGTAGATGTGCAGAAGGTTTTCTCTGTTTTATCAGACACCTCATCTAAATTCTAAAGCACAGCAGACCGTCATTAAAATTCAATTGTTGCCAGGAGTTTCAGTGACAGAACTGTGACAGCTATGGATAGGGGCACTCTCAGTGAGGAGGTCCAAACTACACTGAAGATTCTTGCTCTCAGAAACACAGAGTTTGATCAAATTTTATTTTTGTTTTTTTCTTCACCCCATTGCTCTGAATGTTGTGAAAGTAGATTTGTGATTAGACTGGACAGCCTTTCAATTTAGGACTCCCTGCATATTCAGATCACTCGGGAAGAAAAGCCACAATAAGCACAAAAAGATCCACAGGACTACTCAGCAGGAAGGACACAGACAATAGCATCATGGGCACATAGCTGGTAAACAAAAAGGTGAGAAGAACTAGGGAAAGAAAGAACTCAAAGACACATATATAGCAGTACTAAGCCGTGACAGAGCCCTTCCATCTTATTTCTTTTATTCCGTAGCCTTTACCTGTCTCTTTGTCTGTCTGGTTTCTATCGCTGTTCTCTGGGGAGTCAGATTCCTGCTACCAATTAGGCTCATTAGGATATCCTGCAAGGCTCTGCCATTGCCCAATTAAACCAGTTGCCTGATTGCAGACAGAAATGCAGGTGACTCTTCCTGTCTGAAGTCTGGGCAACGATTGCAAAATGATCCCACTGGGTATAGCAGAGAGTATTAACTGCTTAGGTGCTAGGCATGGCACTGGCTCAGAAAACTATCTTCTTTTGAGAAATAATTGCTTAATGTATACATGGCAAATCTTAACTGCGGTTATATCTTCTTACCTTTAGTTCCATCTTGAAATGTAAATCACAAGTTCTTTATACCATTGACACTTGTTATGCAAACAAAATAATTACTTGTTAAATAAATAAATAGACAGAATGAAAGCGGCCGTAATTGCTACCCTCCATTGTGACCTTCCAAGTGACCACAACAGGCCTTGATTTGTGCACTGCTAATAAACTCTGCATTATTCTAATCACATTTTATATTAACTGATGAAAGTCAAACTTCATCCAAAATATAGTTTAGAATGAAATAAATATACATCATCTCAAAAAACAAGCCTCCTGCAACTAAAGTAAAAATCAAGGCTGAGGAAAAGTGCATTAAAATCACTATAGTACTTTCTAAAAAAACCCAAAACATCAAAAGCACTACAAAGTGCATTTGAAAAGACATGTATTTTGTCATCCCTGTCAAAATAAAGGTATACCAAAACTGCTAGAAATTATCATTAAAATTTAATGATGAAAACTTCAACACCACAGATTTCCAGTAAAGCTGAGGTTTCTGAATGGAAAAGATTTGAAACAGCATACTATGAATGACAGCTTTGAGAATCCCTATTCTGAAACATTTTGCACCTTTGTCATTTTTTTCCTGTTCTGTGCAAAATTCATAACGTCAAAGAGAACGAACGTATAAGACATGATTAGACAAAATGACTGTGCTTAAACTGCAGAAATAGGTGTGTTTTGAATTCTAATTTCTTCCACTTCTCAAGTAAAATTTTTCTTATTATCTGAAAGTGGAAAAGATTAAGTTACTTTAAAGTAAATAGAACTCATCAGCCCTACAATATTCATGTTTAGATCTGCTTTTAGGCTTTGATTAAATTTATTTTTATTGCTTTCATTCTGTGTTTTCATGAAGATCAAATCTATTGGAGAATAAGAACACAATTGAAAATGTAACTAAAACCTGGATGAAATGCTTCTAATTCAGAATTGCATAGCAACAGCTATTTCATATGCAGTCAAACTCTGGTCCAATTCTCACTAAAGTCTTGAAAGGTGAGAACCTTAAAGAATATTTAAGGGAATTTCCACATCTTACTTTATAAGGTATTAGAGGTGCAAACAATGTATTATTTGTTTTACTTGCTGGGAATTTCATCTAAATTCTAAAACATCTGTAAAACACATCAGTGGGTGACTCCACACTGACAGATCCAGTTTTCCCCATAATAAAAAAACAATCTGTAAAATGTTACTCCAGATTTGGAGTTGATCTGTGTCAAAACTCAAAATTTATGATATCAGATTTTAAAAAGATGTTCTGATTGTCATCTCCCATGTGACAAACTAGTGGTAGAAGATCTTTATAATAAAATAAAAAAAAGAGAATCTGACCAATACTTTGATATAAGAAGAGATGTCATTGGCATGCGTACTGCTTAATTTTTAGCACTGAATCGGAAGTGGAAGAACATAAGAGTATTTATTCTATATTCAGGGATAACATTTGAAGTAGGAGATATTAATTAATTTTCCATCTGTACTACAGATCATCTGTGCCCCACAGATAGCCATACATCTCCGTCTGTCTTTTTTGAATGTAAGCATTTAAGTGTCTATTTATTAGGTTTTTTCTGCTTTCTGGTCCTAAAGAAATTATTAAGTACTATGTACCCCTACTGGACACCCTCCACGTGTAAACACAGGATTAGTTTAACAGCTCCTAAAAGTTAACTGGGGCTTCTAAGGTGATAACATTTCAGTGTATAGCAAAAGTGTTTAAATAGTGCCCAACATCCTGACAGTTTGTGTTGTGAATTTCATGCTATTTATTTTAGTCTTCTTTCAGATATTCCATCAGCCTTTTCCTTAAAACATGTTATCTCTGATATATCAGGGAATACTTTTATGAAAAATATCTCTCTACTACTGCCACGAACGATGACAACATTAAACAAGAAGTGTTCCAATACTGATCTCTGACTACCCTACAGCACAATACTTTCTCTTATATCAAATCTTGCTCTCTTCTCCCTCCTGGAGTCAACTCCTTATCCTTATCCATATTTCATTATCACAGTCTAATACTTCCTTCTAGTCTAACACTTCCTTCTCCCAGAAAGGAGGACTAAAGAGGACCCTGAGAACTGCTGAGCCTTACCTCAGTGCCTGGTAAGATGGAGAAGATCCTCTTGGAAAGTATGTTGAAGCATATGAAGAGAGCAATGTGATTAGAGACAGATGACTTTACCAAGGGCAAATCATGCCTGACTAACCTTAGTGGCCTTCTATGATGGAGTGACTGCATCAGTGGACAAAGAAGGAGCTACATATCATCGTATTTGAAATTATGTAAGGCTTTTGATAGGGTTCTCCACAACATTCTTGCCACTAAATTGGAGAGATACAGATTTGATGGATGGACAATTTGATGGGTAAGGTATTTGCTGGATAGTTGCATCCAAAAAGTTACAGTCAACAGCTCACTGCCCAAATGGAAACCAGAGACAAGTACTGTCCCTTGATGGTCTGTGCTGGGACCATTACTATTTAGTGTTTTCATCAGTGACATAGACAGTGAGATCAAGTGCACCCTCAGCAAGCTTGTGGATGAAACCAAACTTAGTGGGCCAGTTGATAACATTAAAGGGAAGGGATGCCATCCAGAGGGACCTGGACAGGCTTGAGGAGGGAGCTCGTGTGAAGTCTGTGAAGTTCAACAAGGCCAAGAGCATTCTCCTGCACCTGGGCTGAGGCAATTCCCAGTATCAATACAAACTGGAGGATGAATGGCTGGAGAGCAGCTCTGAGGAAAAGGACTTAGGGATACTGATGGACAAAAAATTGGACGTAGGCTGACAATTTGTGCTTGCAGCCCAGAAAGCTGATCATACCCTGGACTACATCAACAGAAGCATGGCCAGAAGGTCAATGTGTAAGAAAAAATGAGAACTGACATTATAGTTGCGTGACTTCTCCTCTGCCTGTATTTGGAAAGAAAAAAAAGCAATCCCTGCATAATTGCCATGAACTTCTAAGCACAGGAAAGAACCTCACTGTCTGCATTCAGGTGTTTGAAGGCTCCTCCTGCCCATATCCCAGACTTGGATGACGAGTTCTGAAGCAGAGTAGGAAATCATACTTAGTATTTGCCATTGCCTGAAATGCAGAATTTCAGTGACCTTTGTGAGGTACGTAATCCTCACTACAATCCTGCGGAAAAGACTTAAAGGCATCTAATGCTGGGTTTTAAATTCCAACTGGAGACCAGGGCTTTAAAATTAAGAGCAATGGCACCTTACATGAAGATAAAAGTCTTTCACTAGATTTAACCTTAAGTGTGGTAGAAATGTTCAGGTAAAACCCTAAAAAACAGTAATTCTCAGGTTATTGTTGGTGTAGCCAGGAAAGTTATTTTTTACATCCTATATGCTTTTTCTTTCATCCATGTATCACTAATATAATTCAATTCCTATAATAGAGGGAAGAGTAGGGAAGAAACTGAATGTATCCGTATATTACTGGAATCATAATTATTTCACAATGTACCTGGAAATTTCTATATGGCTTCTCTTCTGTGATAAGCGGTGAAGTCAAGCCTGAGTCATCTGTGGACAAGATAAAATGAAGATAAGGGACACAAAGAAATTGTTCCGATGATCATCTTTGGGCTTTGTTAGTGTTTGTTGTTTTGGAACAGGACTTCACCAAAAACACTTAAGCATCTCTGTCAACATGTTGATGAGAAGAAATCATGATATATTCCTGAGGAGTAATTATTAATGTTTTAAGAATATAACAAATCTTTATCAAGTCAACAAATCTACTATATAATAGCGTTGCCTGTAATGAGGTAACACAATATTGAGTGAAACAAATATCATTTTATCATCGGGGTAGTTCTAGCATGGTCTTTAAGTATATCTGCATTGATAGTAGCATTATTGTCATGTTACCTTATCAATTAAATTATTTCTGTTCTTTACACTGTGTTACTAGAGGGATGCATGCTATATGTAACTGTGAAGCAACACTGAAATGCCTATTGCCAAAGGCTGGCTGGAGCAACAGAAGCAAAATAATGTGCTTTAGATGATCTCAGGCAAAAAGTATAATAAAGGTATATCGACTGATTTTGGCAAACTGTTTGGCTGGACTCTACCCAAAAGCGTGTCACTTTTAGCCATCTGTCCACGTAAACATATGGAAAATTTATATTATGCCTCCAGTCTTGGCACTTTTATGTAATTTAACACACCAAGGATAACGCCTGTTGAAACTAAGCCTATGCATAAAAGACAAGGCCTATGGGCATAAGTCCATATTACAAAACTCTGCTCAAGACCTCAATTAGTGTTGAACAAACAGCTATAATAGAAATTCAAATTAGGACAAACAAGTTCTGTTCACATCAGTCTAAAGTAATTTGATCGCTTGGGGTTTTGGCCATGCTCTCAGCTTCTGCTAACTGTTTAGGACAGAACTCCAGCTCCAGCACGAGTGCAGGAGCACTGTGCAGCCTTCCTGGTAGCTTCTTTTGCTGTCATCCACTCTGGCAAAGATAGTTTACAGTATCAGTGTGACAGTGGTTGATGCCAGTCACCTGGCCATTTGATATATTGTATGGCTAACTCCACATTCTGGGGGATTTGACAACTATTACAGTGTCAGGAGCTTTGAGGACTTTCCTGATGCTGTTTACAATGTGTCAGAGAAAGCACATGTTAGTACTGTCCTATGCCTTCTGTCTACTGATGTCTTGATGTCAGGTTGTTTTTACCTGAAATATTAGAGTACGTTCTCATTATCTTCTCACAAATAGAGGGCCTGGTTCTGAAACTGCTGAGTTCCATCAATTTCTCAAGTTCAATTTCAGTCAACTTCAGAAAATTCTAAACTTCTTTAAGATACCTCGGTTCAGCTACTCAAGAGAATTCTATGCCTATAATAATATGCATTAACAGATACCATAAATTTGATTAGAAGATCCTTGTCTGACAACATTGTTGAGCAGATTTGCTTATGATGTATGGAAGATTTTACAGACATTTATTCAAAATGCAGGATCCAGTGAACAAATAAAACAGACTGTTCAGCTGTATTCAAGTTTATGCAAAAGGCATAAGTAATGTGTTGTGTACATGGCAATGAAATAGTTGTCTATATTCTGCTTTCAAGAGAATTCTATAAACAGTGGAGAATATACATTAATATAAAAACTCTGATTGTGCTCATTCTGAACAAAACTTATTCTACAGTTAGAGATACTGTATTAACTAGTAGTTACAGCACTAGAAAGTTGTTTGATTAAAAAGTCAAATGCAGAAGCAGAGCCCAGCCTTTTAGCTCCCCTCTTGGAGTTTCACATTATACCCACCATTAAGACACTGCATGTATTTAGCAAAATTCTTCTGCTGAAACAGCAAATATAGCAGTACTAACACTCTCTGTGGATAAAGAGGTTCTTTAAAATACTTTTATTACAATGAATGTTATATTGTGACTTTGCATTTGACCAGCTTACTAGAAATTCTCTTGTAAAACAACAGAAGAAATGAGGATTTGCCTTTATTATGTGTTAGGAAATTTATATATTTTCCTCAATTTAGATTAAAACTCTACATACCTGCGGCTCTAATATTCAGCTAATAGCTTTCATTAAAATAAAATAAATTATTTTGCACTTACACAATATCTGAACAACATAAAAAGTATCACCTCTTTTTAAATAAGAAGTTTCAACTGAACGAGAGTAAAATTTTAATATAAAAAATTAATAAAGCAAAAAAATCTTGTTAATGTCTAATTATAGCTCTCAATTATAGTTTCATAAACAGTGTCTGGTAGACCTTAGCTATTTTAAGAACCACAGATTGAATTATCTAAAATAAGGCACACTGACCCCTCTACCTTTGGCTCATTAAAAATATTTCTAATTCAAGTCTTCTGAGCAAAAAACAATAAATGTTGTTTTTTTCTTCCAGCTTTTTTATTATTATGATTAGCTAATTCCACCTGCAGGGTATCTATAAATGAAGTATTTTTTAATACTGCTATAGGATTTCTTTTGCATTCTCCAACCTAACAGTCTGAATCTGACCTTCTCACTCATGAGAATATCTAAATACACTACTTCTCTCAGTGATCTGTTTGGGAATACCATTACTTCAAGAGTAAATAATGTTCAACGTCTGCAGCAGTGTCAGAAAATGGGAACAGGAAGAGAAATGTTTAAAATATAACATCCCTGTCATGTAAAGATGTTTAATTTTCTCATGAAAATTTAGCTTGATCCTAGAAAAAGTGATTCTTTTATTACAGGCAGAACTTTCTGGATTAAATAGTTACACACATGAACTGTTTTCATGTTTATAAGATTCAGACAGAGCAAGGTATACTGTAGAATGGTTCATAGTCAATGGAAAGGTTTGTCTGACATGCCAGTGGTAGGACAGGGTGAGAAAACAGGAGGGTATGAGAAGGTAATTCCCCAAGTCACGGAAGGTAAAACCAGGGGTTCTGAGAATGCAGTATTGCCTACAGTAGGAGAAGATCAGGTTCAAGACCACCTGAGCAACCTGAAAGTGTGTAAGTCCATGGGACCTGTTGAAATCCATCCACAGGCCCTGGAGGAGCTGGCGGACCAAGTTGCTAGCTGCTTTCCATCATATTTGAGAATTCGTGGCAATCTGGTGAAATTCCTGCAGTTTGGAAAAAGGGGAACATAACCCTGGTATTCAAAAAAGGGAAAAAAGAGGACCCAGGAAACTATAGACCAGTCTCACTTCTATTCCTGGGGAGATCATGGAGCAGATCCTCCTGGAATCTCTGCTAAGGCAGATGGAAAATAAGGAGGTGATTTGAGACAGCCAACGTGGCTTCACCAAGGGCAAATCTTGCCTAACAAATTTGATTGCCTTCTACGATACTGACACAAACTTGGTGGACAAAGCCAGAGCAACAGACGTCATCTACCTGGACTTAAGCAAAGCATTTAACACTGTCCCGCATGACATCCTCGTCTCCAAATTGGAAAGTCATGGATTGGATGGATGGACCACACGGTGGATAAGAAACTGGCTTGGTGGCTGCACTCAAAGTGTTGTGGTCAATGGGTCAATGTCCAAGTGGCCACTGGTGATGAGTGGTGTCCCTCAGGGGTTGTTACTGGGACCAATACTAACATCTATGTTGGAGACATGGACAGGAGGATAGAGTGCACCCTCAGCAGTTTGCCAGTGACACCAAACTAGGTGGCACAGTTGACACACTGAAGGGAAGGGATGCCATCCAGAGGGATCTGGACAGGCTTGAGAGGTGGGCTAATGCAAATCATATGAAGTTCAGCCAAGCCAAGTACAGGATCCTGCACCTGGGACATGACAATCCCAAGCACAAACACAGGTTGGGCAGAGAATGGCTGGAGAGCAGCCCTGAGGAGAAGGACTTGGGAGTGCTCCTGAATGAGAAGATCAATATGAGCTGGCAGTGTGTGCTGGTATCTCAGAAAGCCAACCATAACCTGCATCAAAAGAAGTGTGAACAGCAGGTCGAGGGGGGTGATTGTCCCCCTCTACTCTGCGCTCATGAGACCCCACCTGGAGTACTGTATCCAGCTTCGGAGTCCTCAACAAAGAAAGGACATGGACCTGTTGGAACAGGTCCAGCAGAGGGCGACAAAGATGATTAGAGGGATAGAGCACCTCTCCTATGAGAACAGGCTGAGGGAGCCATGGCTGTTCGGTCTGGAGAAGAGGAGGCTCTGAGGAGACCTTATAGCAGTCTTCCAATGTCTGAAGGGAGCCTACAGAAGAGCTGGAGAGGGACTCTGTCAGTAAGTCTAGTGATAGGACAAGGAGTAATGGTTTTAAATTGAAAGAGGGGAGATTTAGATTGGATACTGGGAAGAAATTCTTTACTGTGTGGGTGGTGAGGCACTGGAACAGTTTGCCCAGAGAAGTTGTGGATGCCCCTTCCCTGGAAGTGTTTAAGGCCAGGCTGGATGGGGCTTTGAGCAACCTGCTGTAGCGGGATGTGTCCCTGCCCATGGCAGGGGGGTTGGAACCCAATGATCTTTAAGGTTCCTTCCAACTCTAACGATTTTATGATTCTAAGGTATGATTCTTCTGTAAGATAAATACACATAGCAGGTCTTCTCCTTTATGTTCTGTTTTTGCTAGAAAAGGTGAGTCCATTGCCAAGATTTCAGATTGTCAGAGCACACTTGGAAGAAAAGATCCACACTGGAGGTATGGAAGAATAGAGCCTGTAGCATTTAGTTTGCCATATAGAATGAAGATGCAAAAGTTTCCAGTTTCTTCTTTGTTTGCTTTAATTACTCTGAATTGAGACATGTAAATGCATTCAGTCTACTATTGTTTAGCTTTACTTTTTCTTTCTGCATCTATTAACTGTTTTTAAAAGAATTTTTAAAAATAATTTAGTTGACCTCTTTTCTAAGAAAGACTTCATCATCCATATTTTGATTTAAAGACAGATTTCATTATCTGGAAGTTTGGGGAGATTTTTTAGTTAAAATGATAGTGAATAATTCTAAATAATATTTTACACCTTCCTGTTACTTTGAGGTTTTCTTCACAGTCAATTTACCAGAGAGCTCATTGTGTGGAACATAGTAGAACTAAACTATCATTTTTTGCTGTGTCTTATTACCCTGCTTGTCCAAACTAGTAGGAAAGATGGCTCCCTTTTTTTTTTCTTTTTTTTTTTTTTCTGCCAAGTGTTGAAAACTAGGGAAACATGAAACTCTTCTTAGAACAATATATATTTTGTAATTTTCCTGAACCAGGGACACAGATTACAATTTTGGAGATTAGAACTGCTTGTCCTTCTGGTGGTGAGATTTTTTTCTCGCCTGCAATAGGTAAGGGGGATGCAAAGAGAGGTATAGAGGATAGTGCCCTATGCATCCTGTTGTGCACAACACAGTCTATGTATCTGAGAGGCTTAGGAACACTCAAGGATAGTTACTTGCCAGCTAAATCACTCTTATCCTAAAATATGTTGAAGTTAGTACACTGGCATTGTGAAATGTATAATAAAATAGATTCCTGATATGGGAAATCATTGTAGACACATTAAATAAATAATATAGGAATAAGTTCCTGTAGAAAATTAAATAATAAAGTTACTGATTTTCTCTGTTATTGATCTCTTCCTGTGGTCTTCTCTGTAGACAATTCATTGAAAATATGTAAGACATGGAACATTTTATGGTGGTTGGGCACTGATTAGGAAATTACTTTTGCAAATGCCTAGCTATTAATGAAGTGCAGGTGAGAATAGAACTATGCAAATAAGTTTCCTTGCAGCTTTTATCTCCAATGTAATCATCAGAAGGGAAAGGTGGTAAGATATGTTGGCACAGATCATCACTAATATTGACACTAGGGGCTGGACTTGCAAAACCATATCTAGATAAAGACCTGGGGGGGGGTGGTGATGGTGGTGTAGAAAATGAGAAAAGCACTATTATTACCAGTGACTGCTAACAAAATATGAACAACAAAGAGAAAGGAAGGTATGAAGCAACACTTAAAAATAAATATAGGAGTTTTAATTCCTTAGAGGACTAGAAGGGAAAAAAATAGTGTTCGAATCAGTGAGACTACACATACTTGTAGGCCAGTTATTAATAACTCTGCTGTTGTAGAGAAATACCTCTGCCTGAAATTGCACTGTTGCTGATTTTGACAATCAACCCCCCAAAATGCCACCAGTACCACAGGATCAGCATGTGAATCAAGACTGCAAGTATGAGAGAGAAGTCACAGTTAAATGGACACTGAAGGAAGCTAAAATGAGCTTCCTTTTTTAAGTCTGAGAAATAGAGACTAATAGATGAGCAGTCAGGTCCAGTTTTACAAACATGTCTAGCAGGAGAACTGTCAGGCTGTATGTTGGCTTAAAGAGTTTGCTGTTGTTTCTACAAAGGCTACTCTAGCATTCCATAAGTAGAGCTGCTCCAAAAATCCTGATGAATATGCAATTTCAGACTGATTTTGCACTGAAACGTTAGATTCTTATCCCTTTCATAGTTGTCTTTCTCATTAATGGAATACATTTAGTAACCTCTTTGGTCAGATACATCTACCTTGTGCCTGTGTAACTAGAATAGATATAAAGCCCACAGCCCATGAAAGGGAGGCCACTCACAAGCTCTCCCTGCTTAGCATAATTGGTACCAGCTGTTATAGGAGAGAAGTAAGAAGGAACATGAAGCTATTGAAAGGTCAGAATTAAGCCGGAAAAAATTCAGGTGAAAATGAGAGTTTTCAATCAAAAGATATTTTTTTAAAAATTACGAAAACTTGGGTTAGCATATTGCATTAGTCTAAATATAGAGAACTGTTTTATAAAAAATGCATATGTGTGACAACCTATTTCTTGGTTTTAGTGAAACACTTTAAAGGTTTTCCATTTGGAATGTTTTAAAAGAAACTGCATTCTAACTGAATTGAAGAAAATGTAGAAAACAATTCATAAATTAAATATTTAATTCTACACCCAAATAATTTTGTTCCATTTCTTTCAGTTCATCCACCATATTAAGAAACCATCTATTTACACAGAACTATTCAGGTCACTTCAGACTTTGCCTAAGAGTCCTAAAACTATCAATTCATAGAAACAGACTTTTTCATGTATGAATGTTCAAACTCCTCCTCTCTGAATCTGTCCAGACTTTTACCCTATTTGTGAAGTCTAGATTTGGAGCACCTAGACTTAAGATCAACCAGGACAATTTACTGAACCAGGAGGCAGCCCTCTCCTCTGGAAGGAAGTGCTTTGGTAGGTGACTGAAGACAAAAGCATGGCTATTGAGAAGAAAATGTCACCAGGATTGGACCACCCCTATCAAAAGCAGCTGATCCAGATCACTGTCAGTTCCACCCTGCACCTGGAGAGCCCTTGGGAAAGATGGCAGGCTGCCTGTGTTTACCTAATTGTCACAGCTGACTTCTGTCTATGTGGACTCTTAGATAGTGATTTAATTGTGTGAATATGTTCTTCCCAAATGCCCTTTACACTCATTTCAGTGCTGTAAGTAAAGACGTCAGTACATGCAAGCAAACATGCCTCCTCACAGGACTAGAAAGGAGCAGCAGGACTATTTCTGCAAGACTGATATGATAACTGTTACAAGAAGTTTGGATATTTTATCTCATCCATGGCAGGAATCTTCAAAAATGTAAGTCTGAATTTTAGTCCTTTTAGTGGTGCGAATAGTGTCTGTTAAAGAACAGATTCCTGTGCAAAAAGTTACAGAGAAATGTGTGGGCAAAACACATTTATAATTTGCTCATGTAATGTAGGTATCCAGAAACAGGTGACTAATGAGTACATTCACAGAAAGCAAGACTTGTTTACAGTGGTGGACTAAGCTAGCCAAATAAATGATTTGATGCAGAACTCTTTGACTGGTTTCACTACAAGCTCTCCCCCACGGGTTTGTGTACCCTTCTCCAAAGGAAAAGAGCTGCATACTGTTTTAACAAGGCTCATCAGCATTCCTGCCAACATAGCTGCCTCCAGCCTCACCAATCCTTATTAACGGAGCTCCAGGGCAGGTTGGCACCTCAGCTTAATCATGCATGGGGTCACTTCTCCATGCCACAGCACCATAATAAAGTCCCAAATTGGAACAACATCTTTTAATCGCACTCTACAGTCTTTATTTAAATTCCTTTTAATGTAGATTCACTGCTCATAAAAGTGAAGGAATGACTGTTCTGGCAGCCTCTGGGTATCATTTGGGAAGATGAAATACCAGCTTATCTGCATAACTGCAAGTGCACTATCTCTGGCTCTGGCCTTGTAACCCCAGCTCCAGCCTCTTCATCAGAATTAACCCAGCAGTTCCAAATCTTGCAAATGTTTTATGGTCAGAGGCAAATGTCCATTAGGGTCCCAACTGAGTTTCCCACTTGTGACCTAATTGCAGTATAGATTTACTGTGTGTCCTGTGAGCTGCCACTTGAGGCTGTTTGTACTGCCTGGTGAGTCATCACACTGCTAGTGGGAAGAACTGGAGAGAGCTGAGGATGTTATGATGACTTAACACCTGAGAAGTACAAGAAGGTTTCAGTCAAACTCCTGATCTCCCCTCTTTACCTGTCACTTCAGCTGCCTACCACTTGCTCATTTCATAACAAGTAGGAATCAGACTTGGGGCATAAAACCATCAGCAGCCACTGATGAGGGACAAAGAATGAAAAAGATGACAGGTAAGACAGAGGGAGGGAGACAGAGCCAATAAATGTATGCAGAAGGCAATGCGTTTTTCAGGCATGCTTAATTTCTGTACATCACTCATTTAGCCACAGACTTGCTATTATCACACACAGCCCTAGTGCTATCTCATCATTTATTACTATGAAGTAACAACACTAAAACTGGCAAACAAGAAGCAAAGCAGGTCACTTACCTGAGATCTATTTAGTGTTACAGTAGACTTTAAAAAATGTATGATACAAAAGCTTGTATCCACATGAGAGAATTTGTCACTTTAGGAGCATTTGTAAGAACCTTCACGAAGACATGTTTGCAGCAGCTCCTGCCAGTTTTTCTAACTTACAAGGCAGGACTGTCCCACTCACCTGTTACTGAATATAATTTCCTTCAGTATGTGTGTCTATATAAGTACTTGTAAACAAAGTTTGTGGATAACGGATGTTTCCTAAAATCACTAATTTATTTATTTTTTCCCTATATTCTGTTAAACACATGTTACTTGAATACCTTGAAAAGATGCTGACTGTATGCACTTGTCACCCTAGGGAGTTGGATGAAAGCCAGGATGACAAGAAAGAGAATGTCAACTGTCATATTTGGACAGGTGGTATGGATGACAATAACACAACTGTTCTTTCGTAAAACGGCACAAACTAATTTGGCTTAATATCAGCATTGTATAACCCTGTCTATGCAGTAATTCTAAAGGCAGACTGAAACTCTTTCTCCTGTTGGTGTTTAACAGAGAAATTAATGATTTAAGATATATTGTTGACAAGTATTATAGTATTGTAGACTGCACCGCAAAGAAACTCAATATTAAGTATACCTCCTGACAATGTTGAAAAAGTTACTTGAATATCAATGAGCATTTCAACAAGGATGTTTAAGAAGAGTTTAGAAATAAGAATTCCAGTAACCTAACAGTTGTCTTCTAATGTACATCAAGATTAAAGGGAGATATTTTATGCCCTGAAAAAAGTATCTCTTTTACAAATGTTCATACTTCATTCCAGTTCTTGAATTTAAATATGCTTTTCTCATGTAAACTCTTCAGAGAAAGAGTTATTAAAAATGACAGCTAAGAACTTATTAATAGTCACAAGAAAGGCTTTATTTGAAACATTAACCAGTAAGCAGATAATAAATAAATTGAGCGTTTGTTTGTTTTGGTTTGGGTTTTTTTGTTTGTTTGTTTGGGTGGGGTTTTTTATTGTTTGTTTTTGGTTTTGTTTTTTAAATTTGGAACTTAATAAAGCTATTTGAAACATTGTTCTAAGGATGGACATGCAGACTGGATGTAGAAGGAGGTGCTGGAGGGACTATTTCTCACAACACAGGCCCATTCATGTACGTGATTCAGGACAGTCATTTAACTGCCTGAAAATGTAAATTTGAGATCACTATGGCACACAAAGACTGGGGTAGACTAGAATAGGAATCCAACCCTTAAACAAAACACGTAGTAATAAACAAGTTCTCTTGAGTCATAACCAGCCCCAGAGCCAGTTGCCCAGTACCACATCCAGATGGCTTTAAGTGTTTCTAAGGTGGAAGACTGCAACCCTCACAGTAAAAATTGTTTCTTGATGTTCGATTGGAGCCCCTGTATTTCAGTGTGTGCCCATTGCCTCTGGTTCTGTCACTGGGCACCACTGAAAAGTGTTTGATATTGTCTTCTTTACACCCTCCCTTCAGGTATCTATATGCATTTGAAGTAATTCCCCTTGAGCCCTCTCTTGTCCAACCAAAACATTCCCAGCTCTCTCAACTTTTCCTCATAGGAGAGTTGCTCCAGTCCCTCCATTATTTTTGTGACCTTTAGTTGGAGTCTGTACAGTATATCCATGTGTCTCCTGTAATGAGAAGCCCAGAACTCGACACAGCACTTTAGATGTGGCCTTACCAGTGCTGAGTAGAGGGGAAGGATTATCTCCCTCAGCCTGCTGGAAACATTCCTCCTAATATAGCCCAGGACACCATTACAATTCTTTTCCACAAATACACATTAATAGCTCATGTTCAACCTGGTGTTCCAACAGGCCCCTCGGGTCCTTTCCTGCAAAGCTGCTTTCCAACCGGGTGACCTTCAGCATATATTGGTTCCTGGGGTTGTAGTGTCCCAAGTGAAGGACTTTACACTTCCCCTTATTGAACTTCGTAAGGTTCCTGTCAGCCTAGTTCTCCAACCTGTTAAGGTGGCCCTCCGGTGTATCAGCTGCCCCTCCCAGTTTTGTGTCTTCACCACAGGTGGTTCATATGAACAATGAAATTTCAAAGCCAAAGTTCACAAATACAAGGACTACAGAGGGCAGTCTAGAACATGATGGGGTTGGACTAAGACTTCTGAACAGCAGAATCCCTCAAAAGACTGTTCACAAAACTTTTTTTTTAACCAAAGAAAGCAGAGAGAAGACATAGAGAATTCTATGTAATACCCCAGGTATGTGACTGACAATTGTTTGCCTTGCTAAAAAAGGAACATATGGTGATTGTCCTCAATTATTTGCTGATGTTAAAAACCAAAACCAAATAAAATTGGTTCCTATGCTTTTTTTCATGCAAATGAAAAAATAAATAAAAAGAAAAATAACTCCCTTTTGTTTTAATTTCAGTTAAAATAGGTATTTTCCTGGTAATATGTTGAAATTGGAGAAAAAAATTAAAAGCTTAATTTTGAGGGGGATTTTTTGGGGAAAAAAAAAATTAAATTAGTCATCTTTGTGTGCAGTTTCTATGCAAGTATGAGCAAAATAAGAGAAAACAAAAGCCTCAAATTATTAGAGTTACTAACTTCAGAAAAAAATTAAAGGTTTTAATATTAATTTTATCTTTATGTAAGCTTAATTATTACGAATAGGGCAAGGAAGGTGACTGAGAATTTTTAGTAGGCTAAAGAGCAAATAGTGATGCAGGTATTTTTTATAGACATTAAGTAATTTTAGGAAAAGAGGAAAACTGAAAACTCCAATGAAATTCCAGCTAATCAGAAGTACATGGGCTTTTGACACTGACTTCAGTGAATAAACATTTCACCTTTTCTGTGCTTTTTTTTAAAAAAAAAAACATGAACAAAGCGTGATTAAAAGTAACAGGTAAATTAATATGTGCAACAAATCACCCACAATCTCAGTAATAAGGACTTTTCTAAATTACTTTGCTTTTTAAGTTATTAAACATATAGATTACTTAGCCTTAATTGGCAGCTCATAGAGACATAGAGATAATTCCCAATTGCTTTGTCTTATGTTTTTCTGTGAAATGACATACTTAAGGTTATGCAATACTTTTATTGGGTAAGTATTGCTACAATACTTTGCAATGTTTCCTTGCCTTGTCAACTAATTCCAAAACTGTTAAATATTGTATAAGTAGTTTTGCATTTGAGATGAATAAGATATTGAAACCAAGCACAAACATGTTTGTTAATTACAAAGCATCTAATTTCTGCATGTTTTCATTTCATTTCTGTAGCTGAGACAATGTCTGAGAAAGATAACAGAAGCACACTTGATTAATTTGTTTACAGTCAAGCAATGAAGCATACACTAGGAGTTACGCTTTGAGTAGGTACACCATAAAGGACACAGAGCAATCAGACTGATATGTTAATTGCTTATGAGTGGCTCAGAATAATAAAAATATTTTTGGTATATGTATATATTATCTTTATACATATATTTGTGTGCATCTGTAAATTTATTTATTTATTTTTCATTATATGTTTATAAATATATTTATAAGGATATTTAAGTAGATATATATGAGGAAAAATAAGTGGAAAATATTCTCTGCTGTCTCTTTACATAGACACTGGTTTATAATGCTTTTGTGGGTTTTTTGGGGCTTGGGTTGGTTTTTTTTTCATGAGGCTCTAATGTTTTGCAGAAAAGTAACTCTTCATCTACTACTTGTGATTGTCAAAGACTTGCAATGATGGCAGGACATCAAGCTATAGCTTGGAAAAAGTAAGAAAAGCTTTGTGTAGGCAAGATGTGAATATAAAAGGATTCCCTTCTTAAGTCAGGAAAACCACCATAGAATCTATCCCTAAAATGAAGACTGTGAAATGTTTCCAAAGTAAAACAAGAATCAAAAATGGATGAAATAACAAGACAAAAAGAGAAACCAGTCAGAAGTACAACTATGTGGCAGATTCAAAGGCATCTCTGGACTTGACAGCATCACTGCCCAGTGAGCTTATGTAGAAACTTGCCTCTGGCTTTGTCAGATGCCACAGCTGGAAGAATTCTTCCACTTTTTGACTTTAAGGTCCTTCAGCTGTCATCTGAAAGAGTGCTGAGAAGCAATGGAATAAACTGAATAGTGTTTCTTCAGAAATTTGTTAAAGTAGAATGTTTATTAGAAAAAAAGATCTGACATATGAAAAATAGACATTGCCTCAATACTAATATATTTATTGGAAACATGGAGTGTTCTTGTTATAGTACTCAATTCAGCCAGCAATTACACAAAGTTTAATTTTACATATTTCAGATAATTAGCCGTAACTTCAAACGTTTGTACCAGAGACCCACAAAAGTTTGAAATTATAAGGTCACCTGTGAAGTACAGCATACAATTCCATAATGGATCACAAACTCTATGTCTTCTACCATGAAAGGCAAGGATAGGAAAAATGCTGTGCCATATCGAAGATTTCCCATAACTTCTGAATTTTGGTTATGTCTTATTAATATTCTGTGTGTATTTGTTTCAACACTCTTTCTGTAATCTTGATGATGCCCTTGTTTGTACCTTTAGAAGAATGTCACCTGAGATCTACTTTGAATAAAGCATTTGATGGTTCAAAGGATTTACCAAGTTCGTATGAAAAAAATGGAATGACTGAGACTGAAGAAATTATTCAAATGAATCACAAATCAGGCAGTTAGATACCAGTGAGCAGTAAGTGTTTTTGTTGACTTAAGAGTAGACCAGACACAGCACAGTAGACGAAAATATACAAAAACTCTTCCTGTTGAGTTCCCTCTCTGTCACCAAGGCAAGTACAGGAGACTGTGCTGAATACTGAATTGAAGAAAGAGGATCTGGCTATCTGAATCCATGCTGATCAAAAAGTAGAAATGTGCTCTGGCAAAACCAAAATATGCTTCTTGTTTTCTATGTAAATATTTTATATGAATCTTTATATGAAACCTGTAGGTTTTGCAGCCTGGTCTGTGGAAAAGATTGCATCAATCTGATATGTAGTTTCAAGGTGACCAATATTCCTACTGATCTCCAGCATTAAGACTCTTGCAGAGGCATTCCTTATGATAGGGTAATGGTCTCAAACAAATCGTAACATAGCACTGCCTCTCTAAATAGTGCCATATGTAATGTTCTTTTCAGCAACAGAAGTGAAGTCAAGTCTTAGGAACCTTAAGCCTTAAAGCCAGTTTAAGATTTAATTAAGCACAAATGGAACTATTTGAATAATTAAATTTTGGTTTTTCACTCAATTTCAAGCTGTACAGCATAATCTAAGATTGCACAAAAAGTAGAACTGTAAGTTTGCCATTCCAAGACCAAACCTTAGTGAGAATCTCTACAACCACAGTCAGTAGATTTCACATGGTTTTGGCATGCAATTCAGTTCTCATCATTTTCCCTAAACCAATTCTAATTTAAGTTTTCTACCCAGGCAGTTTATTCAATGTTTTGCTGCAAACTACATCTGTACAGTGAAAGTAAAACTTAGACTCATATTAATTTTTTGTTGTTGGTGGTGATTTGTTGTTTTTTGTTTGATTGATTGATTGATTGTTACTGTTTTTAAGGGCTGGCTCTGCTGCTGATATTACAGTTAGAACACAAAAATGACTGCTGTGGGTCAGATTAGAGGCCCGTCTACCCCAGTACACCGTCTCTGAAAGTCCCCAAAAGCAAATGTCTTGAAGAAAAGAGCAACATGGGGCAGATATATAAGCAGAAGTATTTTTACTCCCTTTAAAAATAATAAATTTGTGTCAGTTTAAATAATTCACTGGAAAGAATCTCAGTTTGAAAGGAAGAAGCCAGAAAGAAGAAAAAGTACCACAACTCCTCTTCATGCCAGCCTACTTCTAAAGGACCTGTGAACTACCTAGTTCAATCTCTCAATAGGAAAAAGGGCAGATGAAGTGATTCAAGTAGCCTCTTGGCTACCTCTAGCCATCAGCATTCAAGGACAAGGCAGCAGAAGAAATGGCAGCTACAAATAAGACTTGCATAGCAGCCAGCAAAGATGGATTATCAGAATCCATCTGGCTCAGTACCATTTCTCCCATGTTAGCAGTTTTTCACTAATGAATTGCTGCAAAAGAACGTGGATCACAGAAAAGACAGACGAGTTGCACAGTCCTATCACCCTTCAGGAAGTAATTTCATAAGCAGATACCGTGACAAAAGGATAGGAATCTAGGCCTCGGCTGTCTGAATAGCACTTAGATTTAGAGACTGTCTCCTTAATAAATAGGGCTACATGATATACTGGAGATCCAAACATTATGTTTCACAGTTTCAGTCATTATATCCAAAATTATGGCCTTTGTTGTGGTTCTAGTGATATCCAAGGTATAAACTGGCCTTGTTTATTCTGTGATAACTCCCATTTAATTGCTTTGTAGGGCTAGAGATCATTGCCTAGTTTGAAATAAGAGTCCAGCAGCCCTTTAGTATTCGCCACAGTAGACACAAGGAGAAGGAAAAAGCTTCTTTTTCCCCTATAATTTCTTACGTGAATAAAAGAGGGTGCCAATTACAACAGTGTTAACAGCTGGTATTATGTGTACATAGCTTTGTAACATTATAATAATAGTTTCAAGGCTGAGAGATGACTGCATGATAATGCATCTGGAGTTCAGGAAACATTTTCACATAACAGTGTGTATGTTTCCAGGATAAGTTCTGTTTCAAGTGCACCCATAACACAATAAATACATCTTTATATTTACTAAGAAGTCAAATTAGGTCAAAGAGTCAATTTATAGTCAAAGGACAATCATTAAAGGGGACTGTTGAAAAACTGTAGGAATAAAGTGATCAATAACAGCATTAGCTAATCAATTTAATGAAGAATTGAGACACTTAAGTAAGGTCAGTTTGATAAAAAAGGATAAATCCTCATTACGTTCACCTTTGGTCTTACAACACTGGAAAGACAGTTAGACAGTTTAGCATCACGAGGTACCTGTATAAATTGTTTTCACTGTTACGTAAAGAAGGTGATGGTAAGAGCAAGAGTTTAATTCAGAAGTTAAACAGAGAAAAAGTCCTTATTTATAAAACCTCAGTCCTATTTGACTTATTTCTTGTGGGTAGGACATTTTTTACAGTAAAGAAAAATTTCTAATAGGCTTCAGCTATGAAAAGAAGTTCCCTGCATTATTCTAGTTATTTAAGGAGGCAGAGTAAAGATAGATACGTTTTCAAGAATAACATGCATTAAATAAAATGCTGATTCAAGTCTGCAATGCCCTTTGGATTTGGCCATTCAGTATTTCCTTTTATCAAAGCAATTTTCGTATCTTTTTATGAACAGAATACTTAGATGCACACAAAATGTCAGAAGCCATACATTTTTAGTTACTTGGTATTAAGACAGAATTAGCAGCAAGGTTCATATACCGTATAAAGTTAATATCCCCACAGACATTTTAACACAGCTGGTGTATCTGTGATTCAATTGAAAGATATAATGATTGAAAGATAATGGTGTAAAATTAGTCTGCCTTGCCACAAAACTGATGGAAATTTAAAATTCAGTTTATTGCACATATGTCTCTCTCTCTGCATTGCAGCACTTTTAAAAACCAAGTTAAAAATGATACGGTGATACAGCTATTTTAAACAGACACCTTGAAACAGCAAAACAGGAGCTGGAAGGCAGGGTCAGGGGGCAGAATGAAGGCCCCGTAATCCAAGGCAAAATGGTTAGTCACCTGCTGCACCACTTAGACGCACACAGATCTATGGGGCCAGATGGGATCCACCCAAGAGCGCTGAAGGAACTTGAGAGCTTATCAAGCCACTTTCCATCACTTGTGGCTAACTGGGGAGTTCACAGTTGATTGGAAGTTAGCAAATATGATGCCCACCTTCAAGAAGGGTCATAAGGAGGATCCGGGGAACTATAGGCCTGTCAGTCTCGCCTTGGTGACAGGAAAGGCATGGTATATACAGGACAACCAGGTCATCAGACACAGACAGCATGGATCTGTAAAATGAATTTATCAGTCCTGCTTGAACCTGGTCTCCTACTATGACAAGGTGACTCCCTTAGATGATGAGGGAAAATTAAAACATTTGTATAAATCCTTCCCCATACATATACACACTTTCTATCACTAGAAAAATAAATGTACAATTTATGTAAAAGTAAAAAATATGACACCATCACTAGTGATGTTGATTAAAACTACCTGAAGTTATTTTTCTTATGAAATTCCACCAACTGTGCAGTGCATTTTCTTCTCTTCTCGTGCTTGATTTTTGTTTCTATGAAATTGATTTTTACTGCACATATCGCATATGCTACGTGTATTTTATATATTTCACAAATATTTATTGAAAGAAAGTGCCTGAAACAGGAAAGTTTTGATCTTTATTCTAGAAGTTCTTTCACAGCCAGTATCTCAATAAAACTTAGCCAGCAAAAATTCAGAAACCAACAGAGATCAGTTTGTCTGTACTAATAAGATAACCCCAAACATTAATGATTTATAAGTATACATAATAGTTTAACAAACATATCTACATACAATGATGACAAGGTTTATATAAAGAGGGTGATCTTCCAGGTAATTCACTTGTTGCAAGGTACTTGGTCTGCTGAGATGTGTTTACCACTTAATTGCTGAGGCCTGCCTACAGCTTAGAACTCAGTCTTCGTCTCCAATCTTGTAATTTTCTTCTACATGAATAATATGGTTCTCCTTTGTGAAAGACATTGTGAAATTCTACTTCATTAGCTCAGTAGCCTGCCCACATGGAGCAGATTTCAGAATTGGGTCCCTTCCTTTCAGTTTTTGCTACTAAAATGCTTTTCAGTTTCTTACCCAGAATCACAGAATCAGAAAATGATATGCAGTTGGAATGGACCTCTGGAGATCATCTAGTCCAAACCCCCTGCCAGAGCAGGTCCACCTAGAGCAGATTGCACAGGAACATGTTCAGGCAGGTTTTGAATGTCCCCAGAGAGGGAGACTCCACCCCCTCTCTGGGCAGCCTGGTCCAGTGTTCTGCCACCCTCAAAGTGAAAAAGTCCCTCTTCGTGTTTTGATGGAACTTCTTATGCACAAGTGTGTGTCCATATCCTCTTATCGTCTCACTCGGCACCACTGAATAAAGACCAGCCCCATCGTCTTGACACCCACCCTTTATGTATTGATAGGTGTTGGTTAGATCCTGCCTCAGTCTTCTCTTCTCCAGACTAAAAATATGCGAATCCCTCAGCCTTTCCTAAGAGAGATGCTCCAGGCCCCCAGTCATCTTTGTAGTCCTCTGTTATACCCTCTCCAGCAGCTTCCTGTTGTTGTTGAACTGGGGAGCCCAGAACTGGACACGGTACTCCAGATGGGGCCTCACCAGGGCAGAGTAGAGGGGGAGGATAACTTCCCTCGATGTGCTGGTCACACTCTTCCTAATTCACCTCAGGATGTCATTTGCCTTCTTGGCCACAAGGGCACATTGCTGGCCCATGGTCATCCTGCTGCCCACCAGGACTCCCAGGTCTTTTTCCTCAGGGCTGCTCTCCAGCAGGTCAACCCCCAGCCTGTACTGGTGCAGGCAGTTAATCCTCCCTAGGAGGATTAATCTTTGAAAAGCTTATCATTGTAATGCTGAATGCGGTTAATACTTATTGAAGCATTTATGTTGATACATTGACTAATTCAAGCCTTCAGGTATTTTACAATATTCTTTAAAATTAGAAAAGTGCATGTGTTTTGCAGGTTTTGCTAAAATGTGTTCCTAAATCAAGAGGCCAGGAATTTTATATGCAGCCCATATCTATGATACAGAACTCAAAGACAAAAAGTGTTCAACCAAGATACGAGTTCATCTTACAAAATGCATCTTGTCAACTCTTCATGGTGCCTTTAACTATTTCAAATTTTACATAAAAGGAAAAAATACTGAGGCTGTTCCTTTTCTTTAGCTCATTTCACTATTTAGTAAGTCTTGGTAAGACATATTTTGAAGTAATAGAAGCATATAAAGTTAAAATTCCAGTGCGGGTAAAGGTCCATTCTATTGACAAATAACGAAATTCTTCTCAAAGCTAGCACAAAGCCAGATGTGTCCTCCCTGTCTCCTCAGCTTATATTTTTTTTTCCCCATATTTGTCTGGCATTTCTTTATTTTAAAATTTTAGGGAACTTTCTGGGCTTAGACATTAATATTAGTAATCTTATTAATCTTTCATGAGCCTTAACTGTGAAAACAACATATGGCTGTGCGACAGAGCACCTCTGCAGATTTTATACTCCTCAAACAGCACATAAAGTCTTATGTTGTGTTTATTCTTATTCATTGCTTGTCTGTCCATATTTTAACCCCGAAACATTCAAGGTATCAGTGTAATTCATTATGTTTTACTTGGTACCATCTGCACCTTACGGATTAAATTCATGGAAAATTAAAATCTCCTTTCACAAGGGCAGTGCATAGGTGTTATCACAGTAACAGATCTATTTCTGCAATGAACAGCAATATATGTGACTACTTTACTGCCCAGGGCAGTCACAATTTTGCCAGACCAATAAGCTGCAGTTGGTATATAACACTGAATAACCAATCAGGATTGTGGTTCCTGATACCTAGGACAAAAAAATGCAATTATAGTCAGAGATATTTTAGAGTCTAATGACCCTCTCTTGCAATTTATTAAACAAGGGAGGACCCTTGTTTATATTAGGTGATTAAAGAATTACTCTACTGACTGCAGAATCCCATTTAAAAATTATATTGAGAACATTAAGGATGCATAGTTAAGCATGCATGTCATTAAAAGCTAGTGCTTTATCAATTTTTAATAATAAATGGAAACTGTATAGATGTATATTGCATACAAAAGACATTAAAAGAACATTAAGGTTGCAAAATCAAACATTCAAAAGTTAGGGAATGACAGACTTAATTAGCCCTCTTGTGCACAGGCATTATGATAGTTTTTCTCCACAACACATAGGAATTCTGTATCAGAGCCAGGAAAGACTACAGTAATCTAGCTTCCCTTGGTTTCAGTTTAAAGGCTGAGCTATAAATGCCTATCGTCTCTTCTTTCCCTACAGTCTCCTTATTCACACTCTCTGCTTCACAATATCTGTGATCCTGCAGAAAAAGTGGCTACGATCAAGTACAGATACAGACGTTCTTCCAGAAAAAAAAGCTACTGTAGCAGCTGGTAAAAAGATAAGCTGGGAAAGACAATAAAGAAGGTAATACAGAATAAGGCATAACGATATCCCTATAACAGCTTGTGACTTCATGAGAATCATGTTCTTACCCCCAAGTCATATTGGGCCTGTGGAAACCTTTGGACTGACCAGTGTTTCTATAATTCTGAAGAAATAAACTAAATATTTCTCAAAAGCACAACAGACACCATTCATTCTTGGGAGAGACCATTAGTCCTTGTTAACTAAAACAAATAAATACATTTTGAATTTAGCCCTGTTAATGAAATACAAGGGATTTTTCTTCAAAATGGTTGATGCTGCCCTTATTCTGTTATGAATTTTCAATCTGTATCACCAGGAATGATTTCAAACACAGATGAGAGTGGAATATAGAGAAACTGTCCGAGTGGCCAGGAACCATATCAGGCAGGCAAAAGCCCTAAGGGAACAGAATCTGGCCAAGGACATCAAGGGCAATAAGAAAAAATTCTATAGCTATGTCAGGGAAAAAGGTAGGACTAGGGAGGCTGTGGGCCCTCTCCGGAAGAAAACAGGAGAACTGGCCACCCAGGATATGGATAAGGCTGAGGTACTGAATGACTTTTTTGCCTCAGTCTTCACTGGCAAGGGCTCTAACTGCACTGCCCAAGTCACAGTAGGTAAAACCAGGGGCTCAGAGAATGGAGAACTGCCCATAGTAGGAGAAGATCAGGTTCGAGACCACCTGAACAACCTGAAAGTGCATAAGTCCATGGGACCTGATGAAATTCATCCACGGGTCCTGAAGGAGCTGGCGGACCAAGTTGCGAAGCCACTTTCCATCATATTTGAGAAATCGTGGCAGTCTGGTGAAAT
>VXBW01007860.1:1345360-1388507 GCA_013400375.1 Thinocorus orbignyianus
CCATGGACTAAGGACATTATATCTGTATTGATATGTATGTTGGAAAAGTGATAGCTTTTAATTGGGAACTGTAGGATCTGGGCATGGTACAGATGGTATGGAATAAGGGGTGGATAATGTCCTGGTTTCCAGCGGGGATGGGGTTGATTCTCCCCTGTCTCTATCTGGCACAGCTATTCCACCCCATGTGTGCCAGGCCCAGGGTCAGCAGGGAGCTAGCCGGGGAGTGGAGGGGCCACAGCCGGGAGGGGGCGTGGTGACGTCACGACGTAGGCGTATATATGGGGGGGCGGTGCCGGGGTGCTCTCAGCGGCGTCGGTGGCGGTCGGGTCGGGGGGGCGGGTGGGATTGTACTCGTGTTTGTCTCCTCCATCTGTGTTACTGTTTCCCTGCAATACCTGTTGCTCTGGTAAACAGTTTTTATCTCAACCCACGAGTCTGCCTTTTCTTTCTCATACCCCCCCTCCCCGCCGCTGGGGGGCAGAGCCAAAGGACTGCCACGTGGTGCTTTTGTTGCCGCCGAGGCTAAACCGTGACATATGGCTATGATTTCTCATTTCCTTAAAATAGAGCGGACAGCAAAAAAAGACAAACAAAACGAAGCTTTAGTAAGCTCATAAATATAGATAGGGAGAAACCACTAAGAGGAAGAAAACAAGCTTTTTATGTTATCTAACAATCTAGTAGATTTAATCTGGAAAAACAGAAAACAATGAAACGAAAGTTTAAAATAAAATCAGAGGAAAGTTTATTGATCTGTCATTATTTTGCCTCGTGTGTTTGTTGCATAATGACTAAGTGAGAGGGAATTTTTTGCCACAATTGTCAGAGCCCTGGAAAACTCAAAGTGCTTGTGAGCATGCCGGTAAAGTGCTGGATGAAAATAAGTGGATATTTCATAGAATCGTAATCATAAAATGCTGTGGGTTGGAAGGCACCTTTAAAGATAGTCTAGTCCAACCCCCATGCTATTGGCTTGGTGAAGAATTTTGAAATAGAGTCAGAAGAGTTTTGCAGGAAAGCCATAAGCAGCTGACCTGCCAAGGCCCATCTTTGAAAGGAGGCAGCCATAGGCTGCATGTAACCCGATGCTATAGGGTCACTGCTGGAGCTTGCTTGTATTTTGGAGCTGAAGATAGCCAGAGAAGATCATACCCTGACCTGGATAGGCATTGCCAGAATCCTTTCTGGTCTTTTCATTCTTCCAAAATCCTCTTTTTTTTTTTTTTTTTTTTTTTTTTTTTCCAACCTCCAACAGCTTCTTGAATTCAGCAGGCATTTTTTGCATCTCATCTTGTGTTCTGCATGGGCTTGAGTTCCAGGGAGGACTGATCATCAGAGGTCTCTGAAAGAAGAAGAGTTTATTTGGTATTCCTTCAAGAAATGTAAGTGATTAATTTCTTCTTCTACAGTATGAAACCTTTGAGATACTAACATTTCTAATCTGCCAGATTGGCTAGTTGGAAATAATAGGTGGAATAAGACCAAGATTCATGAACACATTGTGAGTATATTTTTAATCATCTCTCCTTTTAAATAAATAAGAAAATTGCTAACTCATAGCACAAATTTAATGCTGAGGAGTTGTACTTCCCATCCTCTTCACTAGCTTGTGTTTCTACCGAGCTATAAATGTTATAATGAAGAATTTATATCTATAAAAATAAAAGATGTAACTGTAAAGTTATCTTTTTTTCTGGTGTCTTTTATTTGAGATGCGTAGTATAGTTTCACTGGCATTGCCTGAACTTGTCCATAAGAACCAGTGATTTCAAAGAAGCATTATTTCTACTGCAGAGATAAACTGGATAGTGTTAATGAGGCACAATACTCTGAATGTTGGAAATACATATTTGGGCTGACGCAGAAGAGGCCAGTTGGCTATTTGGGACCAGAAGTCTGCTGCATGTCTTAAAAAACTAGATTAATAACTGAAGAATAAGGAATTAAAATCCAGGTTAAGGTAACAAGTTATAGTCAAAAGTAGATGCTGAAAGATAACAAAATATTATCACCTGAGTAACACCTGTATTTGGAAATTTAATTCAAAAATTTACTGTGATGATTCAGTAAGCCAGTTACTTGTAATAGTGAACAACAAATACCAAGATCTCCAAGGAAGATTTCTTTCATCTGGAGAAGGAGTATTATTTTCTGTATGGACAGTACAGAGAATGCCAAGTTAGAGATGTCTTACAGTATATCCAGTCTTAAGAACTGCTAAACATGAGATCCTGCAGAGAGATGAAGCGCCTGATGGGTACTCTTGAGAAATACAACAAAAGACCGTAGTTGCACCACAACTCCTCCTAGGGCTGCCAAGGTAGAGAACTGACCCCTTCTTTTGCACTATTCATCTCCCATAACAACCACCTGCTGTGCTTTGTCTCACAGTGATAAGCTATACAGTTTAGAAACCATCTAGGATTCACCCTAAATACCACATACTACCTCAAAAAGTCACAGGAAACATAAGGGAGGAAGGAACTTACAGACAATAATATTCATTCATAGTGAGTTCCGACGTGGGAAATTAAGTGGCATATTACTAGTACCATGAAAAAAATGTTTGTGGGCTGTGATATAAACGTGGATCAGAAGGTTTAGTATGGCTAAATCAATTGCATTCAACAATTAAAAATTCAGGTGTGATCAATACGCTTCCGGGTTATTTCAAAGAGTTATCAGTTCTAATGAAGGCCAAGAACATTCAAAAAGAGAAATTGGAGTGCATGACATTCCATGGACAGGAGATTTTTTTTCCAAAGACAGTGTTTCTGTTTCTGAAAGACAAAGAAACTAGCTAAAATAAAATAAAATAAAATAAAATAAAATAAAATAAAATAACCTACCTAAAAAAAAAAAAAAATTAACTTTAAATACAAATACAATTCTTGCAAATCTGTGTTATTCCAGTCATCTCTGACTGTTACACTTAACTTGCTTTGGGTGTGCTTAGCAAACCATGTTTCTGGATCATATCCTTGAAAACAAGTTCTGCAAATTATTCAGTTTACTGCAATTAAAAGTAGGATTTGCTTTATTATTCTCAACTCAGTCTTAGGCTAGATGAAGTTTGTCTTCTACTGTCCTTGTATGGTCAATAAGGATAAACACTTCCAGAGAACAATTTGGCGTATTCTATGGAAACATGTTTGGGTCATCCTCTGATAATGCTCATTTCTTTCCATCCTTCTTGAATGAGGGAGACTAAGTAGCTGCTTTACATTAAGTGTCTAGTTTAGAACTAGACAGTAGTAATCCCAGACTAACAGTCTGTAATATTTATGAAATGTTGAGTCATTTTTTTAAATTTATCATTTAAACATGGGTATTTTAACAAAGTGTTTTTTACCATAATTATTTTAGGTGGTATTGAAAACCATTGAAGTAGAAAACAATTATAGTTAGATCTGCATAAATTTAAGTCTTAGCAGTTCACAAGACATGAGAAAGGATTTAAAACAAAGTCTTTATTTTTTATATATTTACTAAGAGAGCATTTGTCAAGCACAGGTATGAGACTAATCAGAATATGCCTTCAGACCCTTAAAAGAAGTTAAAATACCAAAGACTAAAAAATTACATTTTCTTAAATGTTATATCTATTCATATACTACTGCCACTTCATGTACACACAGCCACACTTTCAACAGCTTGTATTTGCATCTATTTTAAAAGGCCACTTAGACAAAACTAAATTCACTAAGATTTTCATAAAGGTTGAAAGTCATTAATTACTAGATTTGAGTCCCAGAAATTACATAGGAAGAACCAAAACAGCACACAACAACAACAACAAAAAAAGCATAAATAAACAAAGAAAAAATAATCCAGACTGTTTCACACAAAACTTGTGCAAGACTGAAGCAAAATAATATGGTTTCTTCATCTACTGTAAATCACTGACCTCAAAAACATTGTACTCAATAAAAGGCCTAAGATTCAGTCCTTGTAAATCTCCATATTGTCACTGACTTACTTATGGAAATGGAATTACCCGGGAACACTCATGAAACTGGTCTCTAACACTGTGAATTTTAAGGACTATTGCTTTAGAATGCATTCTGGATTCTTCAAGATGCTGTTAATACTTACACCCTTCAGACCCACAACTATGGTTAAAATTCTGTTCTGACAGAAAAGACAAGACAATATTTTCTCCCATACTAAGAACTGATATTGTTTTCATCATAACATGGATTTTTCTTCAGTCCGGGTAGAATTTTAATTTCTGTGGATTGAACTTCCATCAGCATATTAATTTCATTACCTGATTTTTGCTAAGTAGTGAGAAATTGACGCCAGTAAACAGTTTGAATGCAAGAAGTACATCTTCATATTCAGATGTGCACACTGCTCTCTTCTCTTCTGTGAAGATATGAGAAATTGCTGATTAAAGCTTGGTAGAATTACCCATAAGAATGAGAACATGTCATTAACTGGACTGGAGATGAAATCTTGACCTGTCTGTGGTTTGCTTTTTCTTTTTTTTTCTGATACAACAGCAAACACAGGTTTCAAAGCAGAAAATATCATAGCCCAGCTGCTTATTGTACTTGATCTTGCAGTGACTTCTAAAGGGATTGCTCAGACAACTGAAGCAAAATAAAACCTGTGTAGGAAATGAGGAATAGAAGAGAAAATGAAGTAAAATTGTCAATGCCAATTAGGGTTATCAGCAATTGAAATTTTTTAAAAATGAATACAGTCCCAGGCAAAAATTAGGTTATCAACTTTTATAGAAAACAAAAAGTATTCTTGAAAACATGTGCAATTTATATCAGAAATTCTCATAAAACAGACAGAATCTTAAACCAGTTAATCATTTTACTGAATACTTAGCAAATGTTTTTGAAAATAAAGTAAAACTTGACTAACAAGAGGATAGCATATTTTACAGTGCTACCACAGTGCATACAAACTGACCATCACTTTTGATGTTTTTACATAGAGGTGTCAAATCATGCTATTGACAGTTCTAAGATATATTTTACTATTAAATATCTTATCTAGATAAATACACACACACTTATATGTGCATACAAAATGACCTATAAAAATCTAGATGCTGTTTCTGCAACTTGCTCCTATGAGCATATGTGGGAGCATGTCATAAAAGATGGCAAGGAGCATCCTGCACATTAAAGTCTTTATCTTATTAAAAACATATATATATAAATCTATAGCAATGAAAGAAAAATGTAAATAATAAGACAACTATTCAAAAAACGTTTATTTTCAATTAATATCCAAGAACATCCTATAAAAGATGAAGTTGTACCCTGATGCATGTCCAGAGAGGCATTCGACATATCTCCACAAACCTTCCTAGAGAATGTACGGTAAGGACAGATGCGACCTCGTTAAGTATGGACATAAACAATAAGAAATGACAAATGGCAAAGAATTCACCAAGCCATCACAGTAGGTAGCAGTAAGTCTGATATCATGTCAAATTTTGGCTGACAATTCCTAAGATGTTCATGTACGACACAGGTAAATTTTTTGAAAGATGACTGCCTAATTAAAAGGTAGTTTCAACGCTTAAGGTTAGATTGGCACCAAAGTGGATATCTTTTTTTTTTTTTTGGCATTCAGCTGCTGAAACAGAAAATCAAAATCTGGAAAGAAAATAAAAAGCTGATGCAATGCCTTTGCAGAGAAAGAAGGAAGCTCCTACTGTCTCCTCCATTGCCACCTGAGCTTGTTCACAGCGAAGTTACATTCACTTTGGAGATAGACTTCATTCTGACACTTCTAAGTGCTTGTTGAACCCAAACCCAGGCTCTTCTCCTGGTAACTGGGATCAAAGTACAAGTGGCTGCACTTTCTTGAAGTCTAGCCCTGTACCATGAACCTCTTGTGCTCCTGCTGCTGCATACTTATAGAGGTGTGGTGATAACCTCAGGCGAACTGCCTTGTCTCTCAGAGAAAAGCAGTAGACACATAAGTCTGTCAACAAGTCCTAAAGCTTTCAGGATTTTATTTTATGGATCTGGTTCTGGAAAACTTAATGCAATAATTTTTTTTCTTGCTTGCCTTAGGAGACTACATACAAACAGACAAAGTGTTCTGGAGCAGCCTATCTCTGTTCCACAGCAAGTGCTGTCACTGAGTAGGAAAAGCTGCTGGTTTTCATCTTTCGGAGGGCTATTCAGCAGTGAGAGACTAGATGGGGTGAAGAAAAAGGGGGAGAGAAGGGGAAAGAAAAGGGAGAATAAAGGGGGAAGAAAGGGAAGAGGCTAGCAGGAAAAGTCTTAAAGGAAACTATTGCTTTTGAACACACAGAAATATATGAAAAGCAGCAGTGCTGAAAATGTCTTGGGGTAAGAGTAAACAGCAAGTCAGCTATAATATTTCAAACACTATACCAGCAAGAAGGAAAACAAAAATAATAACTTTGATATGATATTAGGTGCCAACAGAGGTGCATCCATCATATATTAGACATGTATTAAGGCTTACCTAAATGGCAGAGTTGTGGTTTAGCACTATAATGCTGAGCTCTGGGCATCTCAGAGTTTACAAAGTGTGGGGAATTCAGAAAAGGAAAATCCAAACTAAGATGCTGAACAATCTGGCCTTTGAGGAAAGATCCAAAGAAAAATATAAATTTTATATATCCTGCCTATTAACTGTCAGCGAGGGAAATCCTTCAAAAGTGTGAGTACAGAGCTGCAGGAAAAGTTACTTAAATTGATCCAAGCGGGCATAAATACAATAAAAGGATGATTACAGGACAACATGTAACTTCCTAAACTTGAAACATATTCAGCTATAAGCCAATCTCCTAAACCAATGTAAAAAACCTCATGACTCCAGTTGCTTCACCCTACATTCTCTTGTTGCAATATGATAGAAAATTACTATTGCAAAAGTAAAATAAATTCTATTATTCAACAAAAAAACACATGTGTTATGTGCAGGACACCTAAAACAAACCTTTAAAAATGGTCTGGAAAAAAATACTAAAAAATGCACAGTAGGGAATAATATTTTATTGGCAAAGAGAATGATAAGGTGATTGAATGGAATTATCACACTTAGAGGTCAGCTATGTTCATAATACAGAAATTCATGCATAAGACCGTTTTTCACTGAAACAAACTAAGATAGCATGGACGTACATTTATGACTTCCAAAAGCTAAGCAGCAAAACTAGTTGGGACAGAAGAGATTTTTTTTTTTTAATCTTACTTTAAGACCTACAATGTCAAGTGAGGAAACTCAAGTCACCATAGTGACAACAACAAATATCTATATATCAAATTAAAAATCTATTTGCGCTCTTCAGGGCAAGGTGAGGGGGAGGACCCTGGAAAATATCCATTTATCCTTTTAAACCAATCCAGGTAAGGGACTTCTTACCCTCCAAAGAGATAATGTAGTACAACCCAAGCAGTCGGCATACAAGGAGATGAACAGAAAGTAAACCACTGTGGAGATACTAAAAGCAGTTGCAGTCAGGCACACTGCATACATGGCATGCTTATGAATACAGTCTGATATAATAAAGATGTTTGATGAAAGAGATAAATGAGACAGAACAACAACAACAAAAAAATACAGCTTTTGAAAACAGTTTCCTTTAGCAGCAGCAGCTTGTTCTCTCTCTCAAAGGAAAATCTCTGCCCTCTACTTTGTTTCAACAGGGGTTTTGGGCGGTTGTGTTTTTTTGTGTTTTTTGGTTTTGTTTTGGTTTTTTTTTTTTTGTGGTTTTTCTTTTTGTGTTTGTTTGTTTGTTTGTTTGATTGTTTTGTTTTTTTGTTTTTGTCTTTATCTGCTATTTGCATCCAGTAAAGTTTCAAACTGACATGAAACCTGTTCCACACTAGCCCACATGCCTACAGAGACTTGGTGAACTGTTTTCTCATTTAACACCAATGGGCAGCACCAGCCCATAGCACTGGAGGACCCCATGGTCCTCTGACCATAAGGGCCCCTGAGGCAAGAACTGCTTCTGGTTTTGAATGTGGATGAGCTGCAGTGGGTTATTGACTCAATTTAAGGATAAAAGATAGCGGAACTGGGTTCATGAAAGGAACTTGAAGTTAATTGAGATAATTAAGATTATACCACCTTGATCTTCTTTCACCCCTCCTCCTCCCTCCCCGTCAAATAAAAAAGGTGATAACAGGCTTTCTTGGGTTTAATGAATGTGTAAATTGTTGCAGCTAAAGAATTTGAATAGCATGAAAAAGGCTTGAATAGAGCAGGCTGAAAAATTTCTTCTGTGTAAAAAAATACTTTGTGCAATATGACCCAAACAGTGTGATATGTTAAAGCACATGGCTGTATAGAAACTGAAAAAAAAATATATATCAGGACAAAAATAACATAAAGTAATTTTTTAACAAAAAGCTTAAAGTTCACATTGTTTCCAAGGGTAAGATGAAACTTTGATGAATCTCCTAGTTTTACTGACTGTGTTGGCCTTGTAGCCAGTACAAAATAGATCCTGTTTAAGAACTTTCTTAGTAGGTATTTACACGGAAAATTAGTCCTATATATTGTTTCTTCTTTTGGTACCTTCTTTCTTCCTCCTTAGTGAACTTACATCTGGGTAAAGAGATTGGACAATGAGGCCCAGAAACTACTGTACAGGGAGATAAAGGGTTATAAAGAGCAAATCAAACAAACAAACCAGCTTGTAGCCAAAAGAAAGTATTACAGAAAAATACTTTGTGTATGCCTGCTTCACAAACCCCAGTGTAATTTGGGGCTAATGTAGTGTAATTTGAAATAAAACATCTTTCTTTGCAATGAATGATGAACTAGTGGTTACATGAACTTGGCTATCCCATATTTAATGTGAGCATAGATAGTTATAAATAAAGTGCACTTACACATACAAAATTTGAAAGTGCTATGGCTCCTTTAAAAATTTGTGCTTATCCCCTTTACTCATTGCTATGCTTTAATCAGATTGACCTACAGCATATAATCAGACATTTTCCATTAGCAAACATCGAAGATCTTATCCATTTAATCTAGATCATAAACAAAGTTCTTCCAATCACTTTCGCTTAATTACTAACAGATGAAAAACGACTTGTCTAGTACAATTTGTGTCAAAAGCTTTCTAAATCAAGTGTCTAATATGAGTGCTGAGGAAACAACCATGATATCTTAAACATTGAATTTAAAAAAAATTACTTAGTTTGACCTTTTTTATGTTCTTAAATTTCTCCTAATAGTTGAATGGTTTTCAATCTTTAAACTTTTTATTTTAAATTCATCAAGTTATGATTAAAGTTTTTAGCAATGCTATGTAATACCTTTACTTCAGTTTGATGTTACAGGTCCTGAACTTGGGCCTGTCTGCACAGTCACTGATTAATACTACTGTTCATTTTGACTTTGATTCTTGAAGTAATCTTAGTACTGAATGTAATCTAAATTCCTACTTAATAAACAAATAAATGCTATTTAATAACCAGATTGAAACAGGTAACCTAACAAGAGGACATTTGATTTCTAATACAGATATCTAAGATGGCAGTGGATAACCTGATGGTAACTGTCTTTCACATCCCTTTGCTATACTTACAAATTGACACAGACTTCAAATTAGAGGAAAAAATGTTTTTAAAAAATCAAGTAGTAACGGTACCTATATCATAGAATCATAGAATCATAGAATGGTTAGAGTTGGAAGGGACCTTAAAGATCATCAAGTTCCAACCCCCCTGCCATGGCCAGGGACACCTCTCCCTAGAGCAGGTTGCTCAAAGCCCCATCCAGCCTGGCCTTAAACACTTCCAGGGATGGGGCATCAACAACTTCCCTGGGCAACCTGTTCCAGTGCCTCACCACCCACACAGTAAAGAACTTCTTCCTAATATCTAATCTAAATCTCCCCTCTTCCAATTTAAAACCATTACCCCTTGTCTTGTCACTAGACTTCCTGACAAAGAGTCCCTCCCCAGCTCTTCTGTAGGCTCCCTTCAGATACTGGAAAGCTACTATCAGGTCTCCCCAGAGCCTTCTCCAGACTGAACAGCCCCAGCTCTCTCAGCCTGTCCTCATAGGAGAGGTGCTCCATCCCTCTAANGGGTGCACTCTATCCCACTGTCTATGTCTCCAACAAAGATGTTAAATAGTACTGGTCCCAGTACTGACCCTTGCAGGACACCACTCATCACTGGCCGCCACGTCAACAGACTCTACAACACTGCACTTAGACAACCGTTCCTCAGTTCACTTTCAACACTATTCATTGCATACAAACATAAACATATTCCATATGTTTACACTGAACTTACACATGATTTTGAATCCAGTTTCCTAAAAATCGAACAGGAAGAGCAGAGGATATACTGTTATGGCTGCCTTTACGTATGAGATAAGGGAAATATGATGATTGTTAATGAGACTAACTAGATTTAGGTCCCAAATCTGAGAAAAAAAAAAAAAAACAAGAACAAATGACCACAAACATGGTTAGCTAGAGTTAGCAATAAAACAGCACTGTTTCATGATATAACTGAGTTACTACAAAAACAGATCTAATGGGACAGACTTTACCTTTCCATTTAGCTTTAAACTCATTTATAAGCCTTGTGCAGTTTTGACTCTGGCCTTGGCTATTCAAAAACTGCTATAACTTATGGCAGGGTGTAATAAAACCCTGTCAAAGTTATGACACTGTTTAAAGAGTATAAAGTACTGGAACAGCTCTGACTACTTCCCTCTATTTTATAATTACAGTCAGGACCACCTATTATGTTTGTAAAGAGTAATTCTAATCAGTTTTCAAAAAATGTTTAAGTAACATTAAAGCCACACAGTATTGTTAATTCCTTTAACTTGCAAAAAGTTAAACTGTACATTGAACAGAAAAAGGAATCGGACATTAATATTCCAGGGAGTATCTTTATTCAGAGCTAAGTCTCAAAAAGGAAGGAAATCATAGAAGCAGAAAAAGTTCAGAGAAGCAGACAAGGATAATGAAATGCTTACAACAGCTTTCACATAAGGATCAACTAAGGAAATTCCGGACTAGAAAGTCCTTGAGTCAGAAATTATTGCTGAGAGACGCTACGAGGAACTATGATCAGATGAATTCTCCAGTGTAAGCACTTTCCCAAGAATCTTCCTTTTGTCAATGTCAGATACAGAATACGGAGCTGAATGAATCTTTTCCATCATCTATTATTCCTAAATCTGTAAGACCAATAAATGTAATCCAGAAAGAAAATGTATGGAAGCAAGCAAGCAAACAATTGTTCTCAGTTGTCACCTTTGCCCATCCATATATTAGACAGATGCCTCCATTTACAGGTAATTTTATTCTTTATTGCCTTCATTTCTGAGTGTGTCTGTGTATGTTCGTGTATATACCTATATATATATGTGTATATATGTATACACACACACGTTTATATGTTTTATGTCATAGCTGGTTTTGCCTGGTTTGGGGATTTTTTTTCCTTTTTTTTTTTTTTTTTTTGACTGTATAACATAGCTGACTTTGTGTCACACAAACTTACTCTGGATCAAATAATTTTTATTAATGTAAAAGAACAACACAATCATTTATTTTAATTTCCTGAAATTCAAAGAAATTAATCTAATCTACTTTAATAACACCTACCCGGGTGAATTAAATTTCAGCTATATTTTGGCTAGGAGTAGGTGACTAGAGGGGCTGCCACTAAAGAACAAAATAGCCAGCGGCACTGCCCTAGAGAACTGTGAACGAACCACAAACCAGAGGGCAGCACTGCTCCATGGCATTTGCGCTGCCTTAGTGATTGTAGCATCTTTTACCATACACACACTCTAAGGAATTACCTCTTTGATGCTTTTGTCCTCTTGCAAGAGCATTCTCTAACATGTCCTACCTTAAATTTCCTGAAATCCTTGCAAGTTTTAAGTCAAAGTGTATGTTTAGGGTTGTTCTATGTAAAAGACTAAGAGATAGCTGCCAAAAAGTTAAAAATAAATATGACAAATAAAAGCTCCAGAAAATAACACATAGCTCAAACAGAAGGTTACAAAACATATATACCTTCCCTACAGCGGAATGTGAATATATGACACAGTTCTGACCTGGACGTAAATGTGACAAATAAATGGCTGCTGAACCTTAAATCTAATCATACGTTCATATTAACATACTTATATGTGTACAGGAAAACAGAAAAACAAGGTTTGTAAGAAAGCATATACAAAAGCTCACATTACAACTGAGCAAAGTACAAAGAGCTAGATACTTCAGAGATGTTTCAGATAAGCATCCAAAAAAAAAAAAACAACCCAAAAAACCACCCCCCCAAAAAAAACATTACAAAATGCTTACACTGAATTCTAAATAATTTTTGCAGTAGTTAATTGGACATCTTACTTCCTAGGCTGTATAGCAGTTCCTGAGTTATTTCCAATTTGCAGCACATACATCTATGCTTAAATTCCACTACTTTGAATTTATCTTTTTCAAGTTCTGTTTTAGAAATGTGGCTGACCTGGCAGCTCCTGCCTGCTTGATGTTACTAAGCTTTAATTCCGAAGAGCCATTAAAATTCTGCTTGCTCTATGGTCCCTCACCTCACTGTCACAGGCTCACAAAGAATGATTGTGGAGGGAAACTCTGTCTGAACAGTTAAAATCCAGGAACAACCCAGCTGGAGTTCAAGTCTCCATTTATATTTTCCTACAGTGAGAGTAGAAAGTGGTGTATACAAATGCAAATAAATACAGTTGAGACTAATGCTATAAAATAACATAATATCTTGTACTTCCATGATAACTAATCATCAAAGCATTTTATATACAGTATTTAATCTTCAAATTACTTCTTCTAGAGGTATCAACATCCCCATTTTCCGTACAGATAGAACCTTGCTAGAGGTTAAGCAATGGATTTTCAAAACACTAAGTTTACATTAGGCAGCACTTCTAAAACCAACCTTCTCTGGCTTAATAAAGCTTAAAATTCAGGAAAGCTTTAGAGTTGTCAGCCCGAAAAGGAAGGTAAAAGAAGGTACAACACTCTGCAATGAGCAAGACTGGCAAACTGTTAGCAAGGGATGAGGAAAAGGCTGATGTACTCAACAACTTTTTTACTTCAGTCTTCACTGGCAGTCTCTCTTCCCACAGTTCTTGACTGGATGGACCTCAAGACAGGGACTGGGAGATAAAAGTCCCTCCCACAATAAGACGGTTTGTGACCACCTAAAGAACCTGAATATGCAGAAGTCTATGGGACCAAAGGAGATGCATCCCCAAGTCCTGAAAGAACTGGCTGATGTAGTTGCCAATGCATTCTCCATGATATTTTAATAGTGATGGCAGTCAGGTGAAGACCCTGGTGACTGCAAAAATCAAAACATTGCACCCATTTTTAAAAAGAGTAGAAAGGGGGACCCTGGGAACTAGTGACCTGTCCACCTCACCTCTGTGCCTGGGAAGATTCCTCATAGAAGCTATGCTAAGGCACATGGAAGACAGGGAGCTGGTTCAAGACAGCCAGTGTGGTTTCACCAAAGGCAAGTCCTGCCTGATCAAACTTGTGAATTTTTATGATGGAGTGACTACATCAGTGGGCATGGGAAGAGTTATGGATGTTGTCTGTCTGGACCTGTATGGTCTTTGACAGAATCTCCCAGAACATCCTTCTCTCTAAATTGGAGAGATATGGATTAGACAATTGGACTGTTCAGTGAACGAGGAATCAGTTGAATGGTCATGCTTAGAGGGTAGTGGTCCACTGCTCAGTGTCCAGATGGAGATTGCTGACAAGTGGTGTCCCTCAAGGGTCTGTATTGGAACCAGTACCATTTAATATCTTCACCAATGACACAGACAGTAGGGTCAAGTGCACCCTCAGCAAGTTTGCAGACAGCAGGAACCTGAGTGCTGCAGTTGACATGCCTGAGGGACAGGATATGATCCAGAGGGACCGGGATAAGCTCAATAAATGGGTCCATGCAAACCTTATGAGGTTCAACAAGGCCAAGTGCAGTGTCCTGCACCTGGTTTGGGGCAACCGCACTACCAATATAGACTGGGGCATGAAGGGATTTAGAGCAGCCTTCACAAGAAGGACTTGGTGGATGAAAATCTGGACATGAGTGGACAATAACTGCTTGCAGCCCAGAAGGCCAACCACATCCTGGGCTACATGAAAAGAAATGTGGCCATCAGGCTGAGGCAGTTGGTTCTGTCCCTCTACTCTGCTCTGGTGCTTGTAAGAAAGATGGGATAGCAGGGCCTGATGCAATAGGACAAGGGATAATGGCTTTAAACTAAAAGATGGTAGATTTAGACTAAACAGAAGGAAGGAATTCTTTACTGTGTGGGTGATGAGACACTGGAACAAGTTGCCCAGATAGGTGGTAGATGACTCATCCCTGGAAACATTCACAGTCAGGTTGTATGGGGGTCTGAGCAACCTAAAGTAGTTGAAGAAGTCCCAGCTCATTGCAGGGAGGTTGGACTAGATGACCTTTAAAGGTCCCTTCCAACCCAAATTATTCTATGATTCCATGAAATAGAAGATCCTTGCTCTAAATCTAAATTTGTCCAGTAAAAAGCATGTCTATGACCACTATATATTTGGTATGATTTTTAAGATCTGGTTTCTTTCTATGACCATGTGAATCGTTCTTCTGGATGGGGGAAATGTTATGGATGTTGTCTACCTGAACTTTGGTAAGGCCTTTGACACCGTCTCTCACAGCATTCTCCTGGAGAAGCTGATGAATCATGGCACAGACAAGTGTACTCTTTACTGTGTAAAAAACTGGCTGGATTGCTGTGCCCAGAGAGTTGTGATTAATGGGGTGAAATCTTGCTGGTGGCTGGTCAGCAGTGGTGACTCTCAGGGCTCAGTTTTGGGGCCAGTCTTGTTTAATATCATTATTGATGATCTGGATAAGGGGATTGAGTGCATCCTCAGTAAGTTTGCAGACGACACCAAACTAGGTGGGAGTACTGATCTGCTTGAGGGAAGGAAGGCTCTATAGAGGGACCTGGACAGGTTGGATTGTTGAGCCACGGCCAATGGGATGAGGTTCAATAAGGCCAAATGCTGGATTCTGCATTTCAGTCACAACCACCCCAAGCAATGCTATAGGCTTGGGGAAGAGTGGCTGGAGAGCTGCCTAGAAGCTGCCTGGTGGCCTAGAAGCTGCCTGGGGGTGTTGGTGGACAGCCAGCTTAACATGAACCAGCAGTGTGCCCAGGTGGCCAAGAAGGCCAGCAGCATCCTGGTCTGTTTCAAGAATGCTGTGGCCAGCAGTAGTAGGAAAGGGATCGTGCCTCTGTACTTGACACTGATGAGGTCTCACCCTAAGTACTCTGTTCACTTATGGGCCCCTCACTGCAAGAAGGACATTGAGATGCTGAAGCGCGTCCAGAGGAGAGCTACCAAGCAGGTGAGGGGTCTAGAAAACAAGTCATTTAAGGAGAGGCTGAGAGAACTAGGCATGTTTAGTTTGGAGAAGAGGCTGAGGGGAGACCTCATGGCCCTCTAAAACTACCTGAAAGGAGGTTGTAGAGAAGTGGATCTTGACCTCTTCTCCCAAGTAAATAATGACAGGATCAGAGCTGCTGAAGTTGCAGCAGCGGAAGTTTAGACTGGATATTATGAAGAATTACTTTACTGAAAGAGTGGTCAGGCAGTGGAATGGTCTGCCCAGGGAGGTGGTTGAGTCACAATCCCTGGAGTTAAGAAAAGTGCAGATGTGGCGCTTTAGGGCATGCTCTAGTGGCCTAGATTGCAGGGTGTAGGTTGTGTTTTTGTATATGGTTGGACTCAATGTTCTCAGAGATCCTTTCTAACTGTGGCAATTGTGTGATTCTGTAACTCTAAGGAATGCTAGTTGGAACACACTGAAAATACATTTAACTAAGAGTTCTACCTTGGTCTTTTTATTTAGATGGGCTTTCCCCACACATCAGCAGTGTCAGCAGAGAAATTTGCATTTGGGAAACCATTAGACCTTTATTCAAGAGCATCTGTCAATAAGCACATAATTGTCTTTTTGTCAATTAAGCCTAAAGGAAAAAAGGAAGTTCTAGTTTATAAAATGACTTATTAATCAACGTTTTACCAGAGAACAGAATTGTAATAATCTGAAAACTGAACATTCAATTTGAACCATCTGCAATCTTGGACTTCTGAACACTGCTGTTTACGAGCTTTGGGAGGGGAGGTTAAAAATATTCTTCTGAATCCTTAAATTTGATAGCACAAATTTACCTGCATATATGTGCCTTCTTGGCCTTCCATGAGCCCCATTGCTTCCAGAGCATATTGTAGAAGTCCTGATGCCTGTACTCACAGGCACCCAGCAAAATAATAATTTATTGGAACAACAATAACAAGAACAACAAGACTTTACTTGTGATAAGTAAACAGAAGACCTAGGCAAGGAAACTTACTTTATGTCTTGGAAAATTAAAAAAAATCTAATTTCTACCCAAAGTGAAAAATAAATAAAAAAAAAAAGCCCACAGTCAAAATCTTAAAAATGGCTAAAAAATTATATTTTTCCATCCTCCTGGCCTTTGTAAGTCTAACAGTTTTATATTAATTTTTTTTTCGTTGTGAGTCATTGATCTAATGTTCACTGCAAATCAGAGACCTTTTGCAGCCTTTTAAAACTTAGATTTACAAAAAGACATATGAATTTGGACACTTTATTTACAGTTCTATTTTCCTCTCACAGAATAATACAGTTATAAATAGTCAAACAAGAAAAGCTATCTTAGCAGCATTAGTTGCTCTAGGAAACTTTTTTTTTTTTTTAATCATCATTTCAAGAAAACAGAGTACTGTAACTCAGAAAGAGAGTTCAGATGATAACACTAAAGGCTTGCAATGGTTAAATGTTACGTTAATATTATTTTCACATCTAATCAGAATGCTTCCTCTCTTCCAAACTTTTTCATCTTTATTACCATTTCTGAATGAGGAGAATGCTTTGTCTTTTCCATAGTGCCTGTAAAAGCAATGTGTTCATTCAGGATTGAAATTAAAACTCCTTCACAAGGGAGAGGGAGGTGAATGCTCTTCTACTGTGTACATTAATTCACTTTTCCAGAATATTTTGAATGGTGATCTTGAGACATGTCAGTGACAATCAGTGTTTGTTCAAGAGACCAAGTTGCTTATCAACAATCCCCTGTTTTGACTTTATATCTTTCAGAACCATAGAGAGTTATACACATAGAATTATATTGTATATTTAATGCTGTGGTCTACACAATGTTTTTACATATGTAGGATCCTATATAAAACAGGCAATAGCCTACTACTTGAAAATAATGCTATATGAATATGATGTATGGGAAAGTATACAACATTAGGAAAATGTAGTAGGTACATTTACTATGTGGTTAGAGCACGTTCGGTCTTGCTGTGCATTATTCACAATTTTCTTGCTTTATCTCTGATCATGAGACCTCAAGTGATTTTACAGTAATGTAAATGACTACTGTTTATGCTCACATGTTCATTAATATTAGAAACACGTGGCTACATGAAATTGAAAGTATAAAATGGACAACTGAATTTATGCAATAAACTAACATGCAAGGAATTTGCAGTAAGCTGCTTTTATGAAAAATCAATAAACACTTGTAATAAAAATGGCAATAAGCGTGATAGTTCAGTAAATAATGAAAAAGTGGATTATATGTTTTATTGGATTAATTAAGAAAAGCTTTATAGGATCAAATGTTCTCATCAAAATTAAATAAATTCCTTTTTGAAAGAGTCATGAAAATAATTTAAATTTTTTTTACCTAAATCAGTAGGGTAGTGTAAACTCATTGAACTGTAGTTGTTCCACAGATTTTATGAGGTGTTTTTAAATGGGATTTTCATTTAAGTTGTAAGCTACAATGTCTCAAAAAAAAAAAAAATTCCTCACCTAAAATTCTGTTTAAGTACAGATATTCTTCATTGTACTTGTTAGAAGTATCAAAAAAGAAATACCACAAATTTAATAAAAATATATTCCTAGATTAAAGAAGCTTTTCTCTCTTAGAGAGAGGATTGTTGCCTGGATCAGAACCCAGCTATGACTTAAGATATACTTTCAGTATGGAGAAAGCACATAAAAGAGTGAGAGTTTTCCAGTTTTATTGAATAGGGTTGGAATTAGATTTCTGGTCTCCCTTAAATATGCACTTAATTTATTTTTTTTTATTGTGTTAAGGTGGAAACAGCTATCCAGGTCCAACATACTAGCAAATTGCAGGTCTTACCTGCTCCCAATTAGTTCAGTAACTACTTTCAAGAACTTAAAGTATTCTGAGAAATCATTTACCCTGTCACCCTTCTATTTCATGTTTAGCTGTTAGTGACAAAGTATATTCCTGTACATTCACAGTTTCAAATTATTTTCTTTTAATTAGCCTTACTCAAAACCATCTGTGACCAACAGAAATAACAATAGTTTCAACTTCTTTTCATCATGCAGTCTGAACTTTATGTATCTTGTCCAGAAAACTGAATGTTTATGGTAGAGCTTGTCCTAATGCCTCCCAAAACCATTACGTTTCTTCTGACATATAAGTTAACTAAAGGGCTAAAATGGACAACCTGTAAGATTCAGATGTCTTTGAAGACAGGGAACTTTTACTCAGATGCAAGTTCAGATTGTGGCTTCATACTTTCATGAGTGCTAAAACTTCTCAGATTTATATTTTCCCATTTTAAGTTTTAATTTACTTTTATCAGCTAACTTCTACTTTTATGCTGGAGCAAGGACCAATTTAATTCTTGCCCGGATGGGCTAAATAAATGAGGTAAAGTAGAATGCATTGCTTTACATGAAGAAGTAGAACCACATCCCAAACCTTGCTTCTATTGCCTTATCATACACAATTCACATTCTCCCAAATTTCTCAGCTATTTTGTGCACCAGGCACAATTTAGCTATACACTTAATCCTCTATTTATACAACTGCCAGCAGCAAGACATGGGTTTTATACCTTGATAAATTTTACAGCTAATCATGGACTAGTTTTACCTGTGACATGTGGCTGCTTTGCCCCATAGCACCTGAGCGTAAATCATTGCAGCTCTTAGTTCACCAGTGTAACCAGTGGAAGAATGAACTGGGAGCATGTAATTGGTTGTAAAGTCTCTTGCAGAACTACTTTTTGCTGTTGTAAAAGGAACAGTCAAAAAAAGTCATAAAGGAAAATTTAGCTGTAAGGTTGACCTTCAAGTATGTTTCTGGCTGCAGTGTAGAGTATTAGCCATATGGGAAACTCCAGCTGCCTTAAGAGGAGGACAGGCCTGTGCAGAGCAACCATAAGGACAGAAAAATGTATATCTCAGTTTTATGCTAGATATGTACATCATGCCCTTCCAACAAAACCTGGGATTTGACCAAAAGAAAGAACTGCTCTATTAAATGTAATTAAATCTTGGTTGGAAATGTCAAGTATGGCTAACTTGAGCCTCTTAGGTGGCTTAGCCAAAAGAAAACAAAATCCACAATAATAGCAGAAAACCCTTATATTTGATTTTTATGAAAAAGGCATTTTCTCCTGCAGCAAATATTCAAGGAGTTGTACAGACAATAAAGGAGAATGTATTTCAGTGCAGTCTAGTCTCAAGGAATATAAATTAGGTTTCTATAGCTTTGAGTCTCAAAATCACATATTCAAAATCAGTAACATTTTTAATTTTACCCATAATATTATTGTCTAATTGTCTGCGATGTCCCCCCAAATTAATACCAAAATGTCATAATAGTCCTTTGTAATCAACTTGCTTTTCATTTTGATTAGCTTCATTCTGGGCCCAATCCATAGCCATTTAGTTTAATGAGAATTGGAATGGGCTCATAATTTGCCAGCTGTAATTTTCTAAGTACTGTTTTTTTTCCAAAATATTCTGGTTTTCTTCTCGTAGGGATATATATGCTTTTAATCAACACCATGTTTTCTTTAAATCATGTACTAAGTGCCATTATATATCAACAATTAGGAATCCAAATGGTTTAAAATACTATAGTTCTTTCCACAGACTTGTTTAAAAATAGAAAGAAAAGCATCCCTCTTCGCAGTGAGATATTTTTGCATAGGATAGTTAGTACAATAATGAGGTATTTTTAAAAAAAACAGTGAACAATTTTTACTTGCTTCTTGGTAAAACATTGAAAACACACACACATTCAAGAATCACTAGCCATTCTAGGATTGTAAAGTCTATACATTCAGTTAAAAAAAAATAAATTAAATCTCTTTCTACTTTTCCCATGTGTCATTTTTAAATCACCTTAATGCTCTAAATATAGATATATTTAAATGAAGTTTGTAACCATGTTACTTAGGCTGATAATCTAGTGCCTCTTCTATTAATACATAACATCTATTAATCAGTACATTTTATACTGTGTTATTCAATCTGTAGAATGAATTGGGAGAATTATTACTAGAAAATAGCATGGGAGTTTATTTCAACATTTTTTCTTCCCTAATACAGCAGCTTATTAATAGAACTGGAGTTTAGGTTCTGTTATTAAAACTAATCACATCACCTGATAAGATTTTTTCCTTTTTTTCCCCCAGAATCCTTCAATCTTTCAATGTTTTATATTTTTATATATGGTCAAGGTAACTTGCTCTTCTTTATAGAAGCGATTTGCTATCGTTTGCAGTCTTAGAGTATTGAATTGTTCACATGAATCTTCACCTTCTTTATTAATTTCATGTAGTGGATTCACAAATTCTCCTTTACATAATTCTTTCAGTCAGTATACTAAATTACCTTCCCACATATTTTTAAGTCTTGGCTTAGATTTAATCTCTCCAGTGTGCTGAAATTATCTTTATTAACACAGCTGTAGCAGATGTAAACAAAGCAGATAGGAAATCTAATATTTTGGCAGTAAGACACTTGAGATAAGACTTGAAACACACATTTCCTATACGGTCTGAAAACACATTCTATGGAAATCTCACCATGACAGAGTTAATTACATTTTATAGCCTAAATAAAGACCTTATTCACTTTATTGGTTTTAGATGGCAAGGTTTTGGTAGTGGATGTCCTGCAACAGTGGCCTCGGTGAGAAGACACCAGATCTGCCCCCATGTCCAACAGAGCCAATTCCAGACAGTTCCAAGACAGTCTCATTGCTGGCTAAAACTAAGATCACCAGTATAATGGGTTTTAAATTACTTAAGAAGGAGTAAAAAATTCTGCACAACAGTAGCTAGGAGAGAGGAATGAGAATACGTAAGAGATACAACTCTGCAGACACCATGGCAAACAGTTAGACTTGATGGTCTTAAAGGTCTTTTCCAACCCATTCTATGATTCTATGATTCCAACCCTTTCTATGATTCTAGGTACAGGTTTCAGCTGATTCACCCTCTGGAGAAATTCCTCTTGCTCCTTTTTTAGCTGCACAAGCACGTGGGTTTGGATAGAGAAAAGAAAGATTGGATACCCAGAAGTACAACTAGTTTGGGCAATATTCTTCTTTGCTGCTGAAACATAACAGCTGTTACTTTGTAAGTGCTAGATGTTTTGTTTACTTGTTTGTTTTAATTTTATTTTAATGATTTACATTAATTAGTAAAGTAAGGAAGAAACTAGTTTATTGAGAACTTTCTTCCCACACTTTTCAAGGGTTTGGAAGGGTTTGTGCCCCACGATTTTCTCTAGATCAGCTACCAGGCAGAAGAAACCACAGCCATAATATAATGCATATCTCAGTTCAGGGCATCCTCTGCTCATGTACTCAAAGTTTAGTTTTAGTTTAGTTCTAAAACAGGAAGATATAGGTTCAGTTCTGTAAATTTGAATATTCTCCTAATTTGCTAGTATGTAGGAAATCAGTAAATAGGGGTAGTGAATTGGGTCATAAATTGGGATATTTAACATCCAGAATTTAATGCAATATTATTTTTAATTCTTTCCAGCTGAGAAGAAGGAAATACTTTCCCAGATTTTGTCCTGATGAATGTAAAGTCTAAAACATAGCATAGCTGGAAGTAAAGGTAAATGCAAGCATTTCATTTGCTGCTACGTATACCACTATGTTTCTCTGAATGATATGGACCTCACGTTATTTCTACTGAGTATTTTTTTTCCACTGAGGTTTTTTATTACCAGTCCCTGGATACACCAGCCAAAGTTTCTCCAAGATTAACCTTCTCTTGTTATTTTCTATCAGTATCCTAACTGGTTGTCACAACGTTTCTCCACTGGTGATAGCAAGGCCCATTTCACCATAATAATGTTAATTCTGTCCTAGTTCATCAGTGACAGTGTTTGTATTGATCCTTAACGGGAAGGGATCAAAAAGTTTGATGGGTTTAAAGTGGTTTACTATGATGGGTCAAATCATGTGAAAGGTATATTCAGATGCCTTCTAAAACTGCATCTTCAACTTTTCTTTTTTTTTAATTTTTATCCCCTCCATTAATTAAAAAAATATTCTTTTATATGGATGGTTTTGGTAGCGAAAAGGAAGGTGTGTTAAAAAATAGTAATGGTTCACCTGTTTATGTGCTAGATGTTCTTTTTTAAAAAGTAGATCTGAGTTCCAATTTCTACCTGAATTACATGGAGCACTCCTTTCTTTTATAACTCTTTTTCCAGAGTATTTTACTGCAAGATACTCTTCTTTCTTTTATCTGTTTATAGTGTGAGCATTTCAGAGATTACCATGTCCTATTCTGACTTAGATGATTGATTCTATTTAGTTTAAACACTTGAGGAAATGCTTAAGTTCAGAGTTTCATTACTTTAGGATTCCTCCCTAGTCAAAGAGAAGGAAATACCCCCACATTTGAAGGCTAAGTTTATATACCATGTTCCTGACAAAACGAGATCTTGTTTAAACCTTAAGAATGCCAAACTACTATTTGAAACTATTGTAGTGTAAGTTAATATATATTTGGCATTTAATGGTGATAATACAACACTACTTCATCAAGTAAAGTTATGGTAAAATATGCTTTTCTGTCATAAAGGAATACAGAAATATTTTCAAGAAATCCCTTTATAGCTCAATATATTGGAAATAATGAAAGGAGGAAATTAAAAGTATTTTCAAAGAACAAGCTAATTGAAAAAAAAAAAGGTATTAATATTACAGCGGGAGCCTCTTCAGGACACTCAAAAATGTTATGTTCAGTGCTGCTCATACCATTTAATGTTGAAATTATTACATTTTAGTCAACTTCAAACATCTCCTCTCTTAAAAGAAAATGAGCCATTAACAATGCCAACAGATTTCTACTGTCATATTCAACTAAATTAGCGTGCTAAGAAGAAAACATACATATTTATGAGAGAGGATATTTATTCATAGAAGGATACTATTAACTCCTGATAGAAAGAAAGAACACTTATACAATTTTTATGAGGTATTGAATAACAAGTTAAATTTAAGACCTTGAATATAAGCAGATAAACCTATATAAGTAACAAAACACACTTTCTTTCCAAATTCATTTATACAAAAGCCATTCATATCACCTCATATTTATTACAACTTGCTTCCTACCCTGAAAGCTGAGACAAAGTAATGCACTGAGGTTCAGAAGACATTGCCAGGTAGCAAGATATAACTGCTGTCATTGTGGATATAGACTGTATGTGCTAACTTATCGATTTTGTTTATTTTCCTTTCATTTTTCCATTCAACACAGTTCAAAGACTTTTCAAAACATTATGGTGAGACCATACCTTCAATGTGCATGAAACATTTGTTGCTGATGCCTCTTCTACAGCTGGTATTTTTCATTACACCATAAAAGCTCCATCCTTTAATTCTGTCTTCATATAAATAGCTCCCTCCTTCCACGTGCTCCCTCAAAACATACAGCTATCTTATCACGGAAAGTGATTAAAGAATAAGTGTAATCAATTAGTAAAATTCAGCAGCCTAAATTATAGAATTACTGCAATACAAGTTTTAAGATCTTGACAGGTCCACATCCATGTTCAAAAGTAGGATCTGTAATACCTATGTTATTCCTTTCAAAATTTTGCCATGGTTGCATCCCTTACTGAAGGTACAGGAACCTTCTCACCACTGTATTCCAGAATGTCACTATTGTTGTATGTTGTATTGTTTTATGGACACAAAAAATGGACAAGTTCTCTTTTATTTGCAGCAATCATTTAGGTACCATCATATATGTTTAGTTACCTGAAGACTTAGTCCCCCCTTATCCTTCTCCCTAAGGATTCCCCCTTTTTGACCTAAGATGCTCAGTGCTTCTTAACAGGACTTGATTTTTCATCTTATTTTTTTCAGTGTCCTACTCTAACCTAATTCAAGTTAGACCAAACCTTTCTCAGAGTGCAGTGACAAAAACTGCATACAATACTGCCCTGACATCTTAGGGGAATGGAGGTGAGGATTACCACACCTGCCTTGTACAGTTGTCTCTGTTTTGCAACTATATGATGGATTACATTGATCATGATCCTATAATCTTTTCTACAAAACTGATCAGTTGCTCATAAGCCTGCATTTGTATGCTTCATCATTTCTGTTGACCTTATTGGATTTCATCCAACTATTTAAGATTAATTCCTCTGATTTAAGACCATTCTGTCCTCCCAGTATAGTTACAATTTTTCCTACAAATTTAATAAAAAATATTTTTTTCTCCATCATCCTGTCTGATGAAACACTGAGCAGAACTGAAGGTAGGACAGTTCCCTCTCATATCCTCTTCTATCAGATCCTCCCTCTATCCAGGATCTCTTTTCTTTCTGGCTGTGAATTACTGATAAACATGAATGTCAGAATTATGCTCCTCAAACATATAAGAAATAGTTCCTTCTTGCTTATTTAGAACAATATTATGGAAGGTAATACTGTTAGAGTTAATATCAAGATTGTATGACTTCTAATGCTTCCTTTATTGACCATGTCTGTTATCTTTTTGCAAAGAGAACTTTGAATTGTTTGATGTCATTTGTTGATGTCAGATACTATTCATGTCAAAATACTACCCATCTTCTTGTTGTCTTCTGTTTCATATCTTATTTGTTGAGATTTTGTTCTTTAATTATTCTCTCAATAACCCTCCTGAACCGTACAAAAGTATTTCCAACCAAATGAGAACTCACACATTTTACCAGAGCACTCGTATTCGCTTTTTCCAAATAAATTCTCAGAGCAGCTTTCTTCTTTCCAAGGCTTTTTCATGTTTTATTTTCTATTTCAACTTCACATGGTCTACTTTTAAAATGTCCATATTTCTACAGATTTCCACATCCTTATTCGCACACTTGACTCAATGTCTGGGGTTTTTTATATATTTCAAAGACTTGAATTTTGCTCTTTTCACCTCCAAAACTTTATGCATCTTTGTTGTCTCTTTCTTCTTAGGAATAGCTAATCCACACAAAAATAATTGCAGTAACAATAATACCTATTTAAAGGATAAAAGGAATAATAAATGCTTTACTTTTTTTTGTTTTACCATGAAGTTATTTGGGTGATACCAAAGTTCTTATGAAATAAATCTTCTTTTGTTCCCTATTCTCTAGAGGAACACAATATCAGTTAATACTGGTGAAAATCACATTAAGTCTTGTTTCACCCATTTTTACAATGCCAGGTTATTGAATTATAACTTTTCTAAGAGTTGTCAGGAAGCACATCCTTAAAAGTATCGGTTAGTCAAGGCTACCACTGTTGCTGCTGCAAAAAGCAGGTTAGAGAAGAAAATGCCTGTACTATCTTTCACTAAACAAAGGAGAATGTTACTAAGGAAGATACACCATTATTCATTATAGGAATATACGTTCCTGCATGAGTTAAGGAAGCAATTATTATGTGGAAATAAAACAGCCCACTTCTTTTTCCATGTCCCAGTTTTACCTCTTCTCACACCCTTACCCACAAGTTCTGCTTTGCCTTTGCCCTGGCTCCACCGCTGATGTTCAGTAATTTGGGTGCTGGATGCCTCTTGCCTGCCATGACTGTGCCGCAGAAACAACGTTGTCCTCCATCTGTGTGCACTTGCAGAGTCATGATGCACATTCCAGATAATGTCATTAGCATGAGTAGGTACAATGTCTAGGTGCAGAAACAAGCCCACAAGAAACAATGAAGCATACCGTCTAGTCCTGGACATGTAATCATTATTATCTTAAGACTTCAGTGAGACTCATTAGCAATTTTCTACACTGGAAATACACTGGTTTTTAATTAATAACTGTGGGACACTGAATATAAAGCTATTTGCAACCTATTACAGAGAACATGTAGTAAAAAGGCAGGAAAGACACACTGCCTGAAGAATGATTTTACTTCTACCTAGGATCAGGAAATAATGAAGACTATTAGAGTCAAGCAGGATGAACCAGCTATAGCTGCAGATGTTCAGTATTTAATACAGACATGCCCTTCCTAAAATTTAAATTAGTTTATTTGCAAATTGAATGCTGTTTATGCTAAACTCTGGAGCAGACAACAAATTTTAGGTAAAATTTGGAAGGCTGAAGGAAGAGGAGTCCTGATCTTCTTTCATAACATGAGTGACATAAACTGAACACACTTTAGTAATATTCACGTTCTAAGGAGATGACTCATGGGCAACTTATACAAAGTCTTTACCTTAAGCTTGCCTCTGTCACTCTGATGTTATCAGCTGAATTAATTATTATTATTCTATGATGGGGAATAAATGGAAATACATATTTGCATTAAAAAAAAATAAAATAAACTCAGATAGTAGAAAAAGAGTATTGCTCTTTAAGTACTACATATAAGAATTTCACAAGAATGTCTCAAATAACTATCTGTAAAGACTGTCACAGCCATAAGCAATATTAAAATATTATACTTTAAATAGAGGACATATATGCTCACAGAGGCAAAAATTCTCCTTCATTTCCACAGCACTATTTCTGCAAGTTGTTTTTTTTCCCTTATTTTCTTTGGAATACTTTGAAACACACATCCTAGCTCTCCAAAATGTCATGTTTTATCTCTGAGTTTTCCTAATGATCACATCGTTGTCTGGGGATTTGGTTCCTTGTTAGCCTTTAGTCCTAAACAGCCCTGCTGAGCTCTGTTGCTTTCTAATTATTTTAAGCATATCAATTAAAGCTTCTCCTTAGTGTTTACATCAGAGACTTCTGTGCATGAATGGCAGAAACCCTCACAGAAAATCTTCAGCTCAGTTCGAAGATTGGTGACAAAGGTCATTAAAGAAATGACTGAAAGAGAAGAGTTTCTTTCTACACAGTGTTGAAAAGGAGAGAAAACATAACGAGAAAACTACTCCAAAGCTTTGCTTTCACAGCGCTAGATGTGCAGCCCTTAAAAATACCTGATTACAAGGAATCTATTGAAAGACCTTTCTTTTAAATGGAAATAAAATAACAGAAAAAGAAAGGGGCCCCTGTACATCATACCATCCCCCTCTTCCAAAAAAATAAAATATATATATATGTATTTACCCCTACTTCAACTTATGAGATGTCTGCTGGAAATACCATACAGCAGAGAGGAAACACTCTAAGAGGTTACTGGAATGTGTAGAGGATAACTTCCTAACACAGCTGGTGAGTGAGACAACTGGAGAAGGTACCCTGCTAGACCTGTTGGTTGCAAACAGAGAACTTGTGTGTGATATGACGGTTGGAGACCAATTTGGGTATAGTGATCAGCTTTTGATTCTGGAAGAACTAAGGGTATGGAAGGGGGGGGGCAGGAGGGCAGCTGAGAGTTCGGCCTGTTTAGCTACCTGGTTGACAGAGTCCCCTAGGAGGCAGTCCTGAAGCACAAAGAACAACAAGGCTGGAGATTCTTCAAGAAGGAAGTACTGAAGGCAAAGGAGCAGGTTGTCCTCATGCGCCAAAAAATGAGCTGGCAGGGAAGAAGACTAGCCTGGATAAAAGGGGAGCTTGGACTAGGATTCAGGGGGACTATAAGAGCATTGTGAGATTATATAGGGAGAAAATTGGAAGAGACAAAACCTAACTAGAACTTCATCTGGCTACTGATGTAAAAGTCAATAAAAAATGTTTCTGTAAATATTTTGTCAATAAAAGAAGAACTAAGGAGAATCTTCATCTTTTATTGGATGCAAGGGGAAAGATAGAGACAAAGGATGAGAAAAAAGCTGAGGTACTTAATGCATTCATTCATTCAGTATTTAGTAGTAGTTGCTCTTGGAGCACTCAGCCCCCTGAGCTGGAAGACAGCGACAAGGAGCAGAGTGAAGGCCCCATAACCCAAGAGGAAATGTTTAGCAACCTGCTATAACACTTAGACGTGCACAAGTCTATGGACCTGGAGGGCATCCGGCCAAGGGTACTGAAGGAGGTGGCAGTAGTGCTCACCAAGCCACTTTCCATCATTTATCAGCAGTCTGGCTATCTTGGAATGTCTTGGTTGACTTGAGGTTAGTAAATGTGACACTCATCTATAAGACGGGTCAGAAGGAGGATTTGAGAACTAGAGACTTGTATTTTCTGGCCTAAATGCCAGTGAAGGTCATGGATCTGATCATCTTGAGTGCTGTCAGACAGCATGTACAGGACAACCAGGTGATAAGCACCAAAGAGCATGGATTTGTGAAACGGGATTACAGGTCCTGCTTGACTAAACTGATCTACTTCTGTGACAAGATGACCTGCTTAGTTGATGAGGGAAAAGCTGTAGATGTTGCTTACCTAGATTTTAGGAAATCCTTTGACACAGTTTCACACAGGATTCCCCTGGCAAAACTGGCTGCTCATGGCTTGGATGGGCATACTCTCTGCTCACTAGATAACTGACTGGATGGTCAGTCACAAAGAGTTGTGGTGAAGGAGATTAAATCCAGTTGGTGGACAGTCAGAAATGGTGTTCCCCAGGACTTAACATTGAGGCCAGTTCTGTTTAATATCTTTATCAATGATCCAGACAAGGGGATCAAGTGCATGCTCAGTAAGATTGCAGATATGACCAACTGGGGCAGGAGTATTGATCTACCTGAAGGTAGGAAAGCTCTATAGAGGACTCTGGACAAGTTGTATCAATAGGCTGAGGCCAATGGTATGAGGTTCAACAAGGCAAAGTACTGGATCCTGCACTTGGTTACAGCAATTCCATGCAGCGCTGCATGCTTGGGGCTGGAAAACTGCCTGGGAGAAACAGATCTGGGGGCGCTGATTGACAACCAGCTGAATATGAGGCAGCACTGTACCTGGGTGGCCAAGAGAAGGTCAGTAGCATCCTGGCCTGTGTCAGAAATAGTGTGGCCAGCAGCACTAGGGAAGTGATCATCCCCCTGTCCTTGGCACTGGTGAGGTCACATTTCTAATGCTGTGTTGAGTTTTGGGCCCCTCACTACAAGAAAAATATTGAGTTGTTGGAGCATATATTGAGAAGGGCAATGGAGCTGGTGAGGGGTCTAGCGCAAAAGTCTTATGCGGAAAAGCTGAGGAAACTGGGGTTGTTTAGCCTGGAGAAAGGAAGCTGAGGGCAGACCTCATTGCCCTCTACAACTACCTGAAAGGAGGTTGTAGTGAGGTTGGTTGGTCTCTTTACCCGATTATCAAGCAGTAAGACAAGAGAAAATAGCCTGATGTTGCACCAGGGGAAGTTTAGATTAGATAATGGGAAAAAATTTCTTCACTGAAAGGGTTGTAAATTGTTAAAGGCTAAGCTGGGGAGTGGTTGAGTTGCTGTCCCTGGAGGTACTTAAAAGATGTGTAGATCTGGTGATTAGGGATATGGTTTAGTGGTGAACTTGGCAGCACTAGGTTAACAGTTGGACTAGATGATCTTAAAGCTCTTTGCCAATCTTAATGATTCTGTGATTCTAATTTGAGTCACTAAGTTTGGCCAGGAAGCGTCACACCTGAGTAATGAAACATCATATGAAAAATCAAATTACAGTCATCCTTGGAGTATTTCTGTAACGTGCTTGATTTCCCAATTGGAATGAAGCATGTAGAGGTGTGATACCATAAAAAGAGTTATGAGAAGGAATTTATTTCATTGTACTTTAATTTTATTGCAAATTTTAATTGAATGCTTTATAATTTGCAATCCAATCTAAGGTTTAAGCTAACTATACATATATTGTAGACAAAGATGGGTCTGGATAAAGTATCTTTACCTTGTATTGCCTCTTTTATTTATTTTCCATGCAACAGTTGCAGGCAATTCCCTTGTCTTCTCCTGGGATTACTATGCACACAAAGGCTTTTGCATTCGCAGCCCTGAATCCTTTTCAGGGATAAGCAGAGGTATTATGACACAACTATCAATGGCAGGTCAGAAAAAGCTCTATAGTGCCCAGAATTGCATCTCCCATACTGGTCAGGACTGCATTTTTACAGTGATATATAGGTAAAGAAAAAGCATATTTAGACACTTCTCTTAATAAGGCCTCCTTTTGGAAATACGAGATTTTGGAGTTGTACCCACACTGTTGTATTTAATAGCCCTTAATGGAGCTTCTTCCATTCGTTCAGCTAATTGCTTTTTGAACTGATTTATGTTTAGGCATCCAAAACATCCTGCAGCAATGAGTTACATAATTTAATTATGTATCATATGAAAGGCAATTTACACTTCTGCCTGATAATTTACTTGTTATGCATGGTGAATAACTGCTCCTAAATCACTTTCTCACTGCCGTTCATGGCTTCGTATATTTCAATTATACTGTCCTTAGTTATTCCTTTTCCAAATTTGGACAACCTTGCTTATAAAATCTCTCCTTGTATAGAAGCCATTTTCTATGGTTTATTATCAAAGTTACCGCTTGATAGAACAGTGAGTTTTACTTTTTGTAATTTTATGAGGAACAACACACAGTAAACCATACGTGCAACACAAGAGACTTCACAACACTCTGACTGCATTTTTTGTTAACACTAGTCTTTTGTATTTCCTCTTTTGGACAGTAGTCTTTCCTGTAAGCTCATGGTCACTTACTCTTTCTACCAACCTTGATGAGGGACTTTTTCAACAGATTTTTCGCAAATGCATTCATACAGTACCAACCATATCAAATTTGTTTGTGTACTCAAGTGATTTCATACAACACATGAACATGACATATGACTCCTCTTTAAAAAAGCCACATTAACTGTTCCCCATTGTATTATATTTAGCCATATATTTATTAATGTGAACATATTTTAGCATTTCAAAAGATATACTCGACATGAAAGAGAGAGTTAGTTTTCTGTCTTTCTGCGAGTTCCCTTGTGTCTCTTCTTAAAGATTGTGACTACCCATTAGCCAGGTACCGAAGCTAACTAAAATGGTCACCTACAAATCACAGTTAATTGTTCATTAATGTAATATTATTTTTGTTCTGGAACTCCTGGTTGAAAATCTTTTGATCCTGCTGATTTGCTGCTATCTTTTCTATTGTTGTTACAACATGAAACTAAAGGATGAGTCCAATGTATTGAGTTTAACATTTACTTTGGAGCCCAGTTTTTAGAGTAGTTTGACAATTTCTTCATACTTTTTTGCTCGGTTTCTAGTGCTAGTGGATGCCTAAGCTCTGTTTAGAATGTATTTGTTCTGGAAATTAGAATCTAGATATTTTCATGTTATGAGAACCTTACTTTTTCTTCAAACACACAAATATCTACTAAGTTACTATTGACATGAATTTTACAAGACCAGGATATCATATGTCACAATGTATAGGATAGTTTATTCAAATAGAAGGCTGATGTTTTCATTAATCTACAAATTCAAGGACATAAAACATTATCAGTTATACTCAGTTCATACTTTAGGTTTGTTCTTTCTTAGAAAACTTCAAACTCACAGAAGGTGTGAAGCTAAAGAATTAATTTGCCGTGTTACAAGTCTTCATCATTAAATAGTAGTCTTTATTTCCTGTATCCCTTATTTTATCTAGTTTTGCTGAGATGTTGCTGTGTTATTTTGGTTTAGCTGCCCTTACTCATCTGCACATATAATGGTGTTTAGCTGCTTACTATCTGTATATACTCTTTCATCTAGCACTTTTTAATTATGTTCTGGAAAGATGATGTTGTCTAGGTGAAATTCACCCTAAAAACACAGTCAAAATTTACTTGTGAGATTAAAAAGCTAATAAAGTTATAAAACATAGATCATCCATATACTTGGCAATTATGTTGTCAGTCTATGATTAGATTTCTGTATAAAGAAGCCATAAGAAAAATTGTAAGAATGTTGCATAGCAAACACTACAGACATTAAAGAAAGCAATAAACACTAGACAACTATTTGCAAATTAGAAAGTAATGTTACAATAAAGGTCTAAAAACTACAACTATTTATATTGTTATAAAACAATGTGACTAACACTTCAGTACTTTTAGTGAAAAAGATACTTTTAAAATAAATTACTTTGAAAAATTATTTTACTACTTGACAAAGCTATAGTTCTTTACTGCTTAACTTCTCAGCCTGAAAAGCTTTTAGAATTAAAAAACCAATTATTTGTATTGTCAGAGACAACTTTCATTCCTCCATAAACCAATACATTAAATGTTATTTAAATATTTAACATATATCTTTGTCTAACAACTGTTCACTAGCTGAAGTTCACTAACATGTTTCATTTAATCCCAAAACATATCACAAAAGTAACTTAATCCTTTTCTCAACTTCAGTTGTTGAGTTCTACATGCCAGTATTCCTTTCATGCTTTACTTCATTGATTAATTCATTTGTAGATTATTTAAATTACAAATTACCTCTTTTAGCTCCAGGATCTCCCCTCTTGGCCTTGCTTAAGCATCAATTCACATCTCAATAAAAAAGAAATTTCATCATTTGCCTGCTCAGTTTTAGCAGCAGAATTTTCCTTTGATCTCCCTTTTATGCAGCATTTAATGTCTCTGTTTCACACAACACCATCTAACTGTTCATTTTACATATCTGTCCACTTTAACGCTATTTTTTCATGTACATCCTCCTGTCCCTTCTTTCTAATCTTGTAGGTCACCATCTCATAGGTCTTAGTATTACATAGGAATTTTGAATTTAAACAGGAGTTGTTTATTTCACTCACTATAAAAACTTTGATTAATCAGAGGAAAATTCTAAAGATCAAAGCTCTACCTATACTTTTGAGAAAATCATTGTTACAAATTTTAATTTTTACTCTTTTCCTTCTCAGGTAGATCATCATTTGAGTTTAAGTTTATAAATATACATATAAGTTTATAAATATTAACTTTATGAATACTTAATTTTTCTGAAGCAAAAATGTAAAGGAAATGTGTATAAATAAACCCTATTCCCAGGTCTGAACTTTCATAATCCACAAATCACTAAAGCCCAGAAACAGAATATAATAACAAACTGACGTTTACATGTTGGCACAGGTACACCAGAAGGGTCAGGAATAAAGCTCAAGTCATTCTGAGTTCATAACCTTTTTTTTTTGTTTGTTTTTCTTCAGCATACTTCTCTTGCTACTGTGTACATAGTTATTTTCCTATTTCTTAGAATACATCTGTCCATACATAGGAATTTGGCTCTGGATTCACTTTTTTCCATTTCAATCCAGACATTACATCTATAACAAAAGCAGCAGCTCTCACAAGAAATGAAAACACTGAGGTCCTGAGATGTACCCAGAGACATGCAGTGCATTAGACAGCAGCATTCATACGCATAATGATAGACACTGTTTCAAACAAGAAAACGTTGGAGGAAGGGTAAAGTGGTCCTGTCTCTCGCATGATGCATGATTTCTCTAGAGCCTACACACAGGTAGATTTGGGAACTGTGGCCTGAAGCAAACATGACCACCATATGAAATTTGTGGTAAGCTTGCTCTTCTGTTAATGAGGGTGAGAGCAGTGAAGTGAGGAGCACCTGCTGGAGGATATGGCACACCATGCACACCAAATAGGTAAGTGGACAGGACTTGCTGGAAGATGGGAGACAGCAGCCTGGAAAAGTTAAGTGGAGGGAATCAGCAAGGGGATGGGGGAATGGAGGCAGGATGGCAGGTTTCTTATTGGGAAGTTTACAGGCACATATCTAGGCACACACTTTATTAAGCAGATATGGCAGCTCTGTCACAGTCAGGGTTGTAACTGGAGGTGATGGCAGGGGCTGGTCCACAGTGTTTGTCTCCTCTGAAAGCCCCTATGCGTATCCATCTTGACGTTTAAGTTCTCAGCATAGCATAGTTGACCACCACCATGATAAAAGGTAGCAGTACCACTAGAGGGCGTCAAAAACACCACGAATAACTTACAGTTAATACCAACAGCAGGGCTTGAAAAGACCTAAACGAGAAAAGCTGCAAAGAATGACCTAGAGGATAGATAAAAAACATACAAGTCCTATACAGTACATGTTCACAGAACTATAACTGAACTGAAGGCACTAAAGGTCTGGAGCTAACAATGCCAGCCAGCTTGCACAAAGAAGACAAGAGTTAATACTAAATTTTATGTCAATGCTCAGATAATTAGCTAATTTACATATTTCAGCCCGTAGGCCATCTACTTAATGACTAGTGAATGTTATAAAAAGATGACAAAAGTTACGCTGCATACTGATCAAATGATGATCTTTAACTATTGAGGGCAATAGAAACAGCAGTGGGTAGCAAATGCTTTAGTCTTGCCAGTAGAGGCAAGGAAATTGTTGAAAGGTCTATGTAGGTTGAGCAGAAGGGCAAAACAAAGGGTGCCTGCAAGCATCCAAAAAGCAGACTTCTTATTTCTGTTGTAACAGTTAGACATTTTCCCTTCATATTGGCTGCACTGTGCAGCAGAACAAAAGACACAAAAGAAGAGGCATCTTGTAGGAAGCAAGGTCTGTCAAGTATTGTGACTTAAAGAAACATATGTTAAGTTTTCCTGCAGGCTTTCCCCAGCACTGGAGGATTTGCTTCACCATATTCTCTGTTTTATCTTAGGAAAGAAATCAAAAAAGACCTGGGAAAGGCTGCCAACAGTGAAGTCACAACATTTCTTTTTAAGGATTGAATGTCCCAAACAGTCACAAACCAAAACTTCCTACCACAGTTTGGTCTGCTTAAAGGGATCATATAAAATATTTATTTATTGTTTAGAGGTAATCATTAATGGAGAACTGTCCCTTTAGATCATTTAATTTTGTTGCTAGTCTGCAAAGGTCTGCATACAAACATGTTACAAGGGATAAAGCCAAAAAAGGCTGAGTCCTTTAGGCCAGTAGTTCAAGCAGGACCACAAATACTTCACACAGGAGTACAGAGATACAAAAAAAAAAATAAATGGAAGATGACCACAGCTGAGAGAAAAACACACTATTTCTTATAACGGGAGAGGCAAACTGCATTAAAGTTTTGAACACAGACTTCCTAAAAGCCCTAGTCAGCTATGAAATATCAGTTTTTAAATGCACAATATCTCTCTCACTATCACTAATAAAAGAGAAAAGATGGAAATCTCACTCAATGGAAAGAGGCAAAAATCAGTTTGGCATCCTTGAGGAAGAGTATTTCTAAAAATTTTTCATTGCAGATACTGAAGTATATGAAAAAATGAATATATCTGAAGACAATGTGAAAAGTAGAGCCACACCGGCGAATGTAGCATGAAGTTTCAATATATTGTGTCTTCAGACAGCCATCACATTTATTGTAATTTTTTATCAGCTAATTTCTTTATCTAACTTTTCTATTAACTTCTTTCTGTTAGAGAAGAGATTTAAAGCCAAGGGCAAATTTCTTTAGAAGATTCGATGATTTTTTGCTGTATTCTTGTAAATAAATGACATCACCTACCACAAGCTGTCTGGTCACATGTGTTTTGCTACCATTTTGACCTACAGATGCTCACACATTTAGTACTTACTTTAGTATACAGTACAGCTGATTTTACCTGTTCCTGATCCTTTCGACATACGGGGTTCAAATGCAGCACCCAGCAGAGCACTGTGTCAGAGAAGAGCTCTCACCTTGTGAATAACCTGCCTGAGAAAGCAATGCAGATCCTTTTATTCTCCTTACATTACCCAGAGTTTTGTTACAAGTTCCAACTCTGGCTTCTTGCTATTCAAAATTCAAAATGTTACAGAAGGTTCATTTTTTTTTTTTCCGTTTGACATGTATAGTACCAGCAGAGGGACCACATTCCCTGAATCAAATGAAGTAACAATCACCTACACCATTTAATTTTTTAAGTTTCTATTGGAAAATAAAAATTTCTGCAACATCCACCTAACTATATTATCATAAGCTTCTTTTGTATCGTTTAAGTGGTGCTTATTTTATAAGTATTAAAATAAAATATTTTATATAAGATTAACACATAGCAGAATCGATACAGCCATTTACGAAGTCCCTTACAGTGAAATTATTTTTCATTTTAAGCTCTTTCATAACAGGAACAAAATATATGTAACATTTCTCCAACTCTATTTGCCATAGGGAAAAAATACTAATTTTATTAATTATTCCTAATATATTTTCCTAATTTCAAACATAAACAATATTAAATACTTAAATAAATTGATAGAGGTATGACTTAAAACCGACATTACCCCACAATCTAGCAGAAAGCCATGAGACATCCTTTGAATCTTTTAGTACAAAATATTTTCATACAAATATTACTTTTCTAGCTTTTAATCAGATCTTTGAACCTCCAGAAATACTTACAGTTTTCTACAAAGTCAATTCTTTTTTTGAGAGTAAGGGGCCTAGTAGGACATTATTAATTAGGTTAGCACAAGCTAAAAAAAATTAGGCACATTTGGAAACCGCTGTTCTCCACTGTTGACAGCTCTGCCTATTTTTTCTCTTTTGGTGTGTTTTTAGATAAGTTGTCATTCATGCACTTTTTATTTCAAGAATGCATCTTGTAACAAAATTCAGCAAATACAAGACCAGATACATTTAATTTCTATGACAATATCAGAACAATCCGCAACATTTAGGATACTGTGACAAATACAAATACTGCTCATTAATTGCAATACTACTAAAGACAAAAAATACATCAACCTATCTTAACGATCCCTAGAACACTTAAGAAATAACACCAATGATATAACGCTCTTCTAATGTATCTCCTCACCCCACTAAAAAAAAGCTTTTAATGCATAGAAATATGAATGTAATCATCTTGACATTCTCCTCAGTGTTGCTATATATGTTCACAAAATGAAACAAACCTGGCAATGTTGAAATTCTTCAGGAGATGAGAAAAAAAGATAGTAACCTAGGCTAGATGGGACTTTGAGCAACTTGCTCTAGTGGGAGTTGAACCTGTCCATGGCAGGGGGGTTGTAACTTGATTTTTAAGGTCCTTTCCAACTCTAACAATTCTATGATTCTTTTTTCCTTGTTAGTTTGTAGATTCAGTGACATTTACCAAAAGTGAAGGTTTATAGTGGCAAAGGGTTACATATTGCCGCAGTACAAAAGGAGAAATTGTAGTATATTTTTATTATTGTTTATATATATAGAAATATGATCCTAATGCAGATTTGTTCTTGTTTTAGAGGTAAGCAAGAATTCAGTTAAGTACTCAGTTGCGCAGTAGTCAACAACTATTAGAAATGTTGACATTCCCTTGGAGGCAGCAAGCCACAGAAAAGCATATACCATCTTAAGGGAATCTTTGATTGTTTCCTCAAAAGAAACAAAAATATTTTGGATAATGTCAACAGTTGTGGGTTTTTTTCAACTGAGCATCCATATATTTAATAATTACTCAGTCTTAGAAAACAACACTGCAAATAATGTCTTTGAAGTACCATGGCTAGGACTGCTTGACTTTTTTTTTTCCAGGGCTTTCATTGCTATTTTTGAATTTTTCACAAAGTTCTTTATGCTGAGAAGTTACATTAGAATTATTCCAAATAATACTCTGTTGTTATGCAGACCTAAAACTGCAAACGTTTTTAAGCCATTAAAAACTACCTCTGCATGTAAAATAGTAAGTTTATTTCAATTAATGCTATATATTTATTTGCCATTCCGGGCAAAGTTGCAATTCCATTCATCTTGACAATTTTAAAGTCTTTTCTTCTAGTGCACTGCCCCCCTTCCTTGATGAAATCTTTCTACCATTACCAGAGTCATGATCCACTTTCCAACCATTTCTAACATTACAGTTATAATACTACATTATAGTATTGATGGGTAGATTTACCCTTGAATGGTGATCATTCTGCTTGCTCTTGTTGCTTTGAATTAGATCAGTAAAGCCTAGATGATGTGTCTCATGCAGCTAGAACATAACTCCTGAAAAACACATGGCAGAGACTTCTCATCAGAAACCAAAACAGCGACTGCATAAGATTATTCAAGGTAATTTTCAACTGTTCTGGAAATATATTTAAAATGCAGTATTTTGCATTTCAGTAGTATCTGAAGCAGTTTCTACACTGATTTTGTAAAGAAATTTAAGTTGGTTTTCTGTAAAATATTCTTCATTGTCATGGAGCAATTATCACTAAAGGTAGCTCTGTATCCAACAGTCAGAACAGTCAGGGGGAATGAGAAGCTACTTTCCAGTACATCTGTGTCAGCTTGACCAGGTTTTTATCTTCAGGAAGAATAAGGTAGTATCAGAGGGAAGTGAGACCTCAGATTTAATGAACGTACTTTCTGCCATAGTTTTACCCTAAAGCTCTCATCCTCATCTTCTACAAGCTGCAAGGAAATTTTTTTTTCTCAATTCACAATTGTGTCCAGGCTGTGTGACCTTGAAAATACACCAGTATTGCAGCAACATCTGGTAATGGTTTGACTTTTCCATATGTAAGTAACCAAGTCTTAAAAGAAAACTTCAGAGAAATTGGTAAGATCTGTGCCTTGACCCTGCTACAGTACTAACTGGACCCAAAGCCCATATGTAACAGGGAGGTAGTTGTTATTCAGGTAGGAATAGATTCTCACATATGTTTTCTTTCTTAACTGACATTTCCTTACAAAATTTACAAACACAAGTAAAAAAGTATCTTGGATAATATCACTCAAAAGTTGCCACAAATCATATAGTATTAGTCAATTTTTATTTTCTTTTTGAATTTTGAAGTTAATTTTTTTAAAACACTAATGTGTTTGCTGGCTTAGTTACTTAGATATAAAGGTGAGATTTCATCTGAAGGCTGAATTTGTTTCTTTTTTCCCTTGCTCATTAGGCAGTGCAAGGATAAATGACAGTCATGTAAAACAGGAGATGAGCAGTCACTTTGAAATGTCTAACAGCAGCTTGCTGGAAGCCTCCAGTATGGCAATTTCCGGATTTATGCATAAAATAGTGGAGTTTAGTTTTTTTATTTTTAAGGATAAAAAGGAGGAACACTGGGCTTTATTATCTTTTTGCCAGTAGTCATAAATTATCCAAAAATCAAGCTCTGAATGAATCCAATAGTTTGATCTTGCAAATTTTATTACTTTTCCCACTGAAGCTGTCTGCTTTCCATATAAGCGTGGTAGAAAGGTTATAGTGCAAATTTTCTGAATCACTCATCCTTTGTGCCCCAGTACCAGTGAAATTATAGGGGTAACATGCTTAGATGAAAATTCCTTTGCACAAAGTTGTGTTCCCTAACCTTTTCAGCTGAGGGATTATCCTAACATGTAGGCAATACGTTCAGTGGCTGTAGGCAGGAATTCTGACTGTTTTTCTGCAGAGAGGAGAGGTGGCACAATCTTTCTGTCATACTCTCTCATTTTCTCCCCAGATCTAGAAAAACTGTTGAAGTAGCGCATCCAAAGTATAGGCACTTGATGTCTCTGAATACTGCATAAAGATCAAATATAATAAATGTCTGGAAAAAAAAGCTGGTACTGAAATTGCACAGAAGCCTCATCTTTTGTCAACTTTCTTTAAAAAAATACTTCAGCTGAAGAAAGACTATGATTTTTCAAGACATGTTCATCTGGAAGCTTGTTCTTAAGAAAGAAAGGTTCTCCCAGTAGAAGGAAGAAAAAAAACTAGAATGCTTTTTCCTTGTCTATTTTATACTCAAAAAAACCACACCAAAACAAACATCTCAGCCATTGACTATGCAAAAGATAGACTGTTGACAGAATTTTTTCACAGAATGGTTTCTGAGTCAGAGATATAATGATAGCTAGGAACTAGTAGATTTTATTGTTACCAGCTTGGTAACTCTTACATAAAGAAAACTTAACCTCGTTAAATTTAGTATCATTTCACAATGTCTGCAACATCCTAAACCCAAACTCAGATCAATTACCTTGACATTAGGAATGTTACTGTGTACACTTGCACTTTTCTAAAAATGGTACTTAAAGGAAAAAAAAGACAACTAGTTGCTCCCAGTAAACCTGCCACTCAATTTTTTATTGGAGTTCTTTCAGATCTTTTCTGTAAGCTCAACTTCATAAATCTGCAGGGTGCAGTAATTGCGCCAAGACATGAAAAAGTCCCGCATAGCAATACATTTCAGTCTAAAACCACACCTCCAGAATACTGATGAAGAGGAAAAATAAGAATGAGAAAACAAATATGCCAATATTACATACTGCTGCAGTCCCCTTGGTGGGCTATATGATACTACTTCATGAATAAAGATGGAGTAAACTACATTTGTAGCACAATAAGAAAAGGTAATTAGTGCCATCTATTCACCACAGTTAGAATTTGTCTAGAACAATTTGATTACTTTTATCACATTTTAAACTTTGAGTAAGATTTTCAGCTCTGTAATCCAGTTAGTGGTAAAGTGTGGAGAATATAAGTCAGCTTCCCAATATGATTGATGAGTATGTGCTGTGCAGGAAAGGAGCTGGAAAAAAATATAGAACTCATAATATAGGCTTTGTCTGCTTGCTTTAAAGCAAATCTCTTCTAAATCAGTTTGAATCCTTCAGCCAGACTAAAATATAAGCTTAGTATCTACTCTGAACAAACAGGAAATGGAAAACTATTCATAGGAAAGAGGAGCCTCTTTTTTTTTTTTTTTGGTTTGAACTTAACACTGTGATCTTTTTGATATGCATTTATTATTTATATTTTGTTAACTCCCACATCTTGCTGAGAATTCAGCTCTGGTCATGCTGGGTGTTACACAAACACAGAGGTAATTACAGTAATAGACTATTTCAAATTCAAATATAAAATTTATTGACAAAAGGTTGAGTGACACATCCTGAGACAACAATGAGCATAAGGATCTAAACACCCAGACCCAGACCTTCATTGTCACTGACGTCAAAGCAGCCTTGGTAAAGTGAGGCACAGTTTGTACCAGAGGCATATAATATCAGTCCGCACTAAGCAAAACTCCCAGCGCTTCTCCTAGTCTAAGAGTCTCTAAGGTTAGAGGCTTATTTGTTAACCCCTTCTACTGAGAGCTAGAAGGAGAAATCCATCCAGTTCCACAGCTTGATCCCAAGTAGTAACGGCAAAAACAAGCAAGCAGACAAGCTCCTCAGCCTCTTTGAAAGAAGTGTGCAATTTAACTCCCTGTCCACTGCACACTCGTAACCCACAGAAGTGCCAGGAAATTACTTGTCCCCATTGGTATATTATGATCCAGGCCCTGTGAAGAGGGGAATGTTTTGCAGAAAGAAGATTGTGTCATCTTGAACTGTGCTTATCATGTTTTCAAACTTCTCTTTTTTGTTTCCCGCAAAATTAAGGTTAAGGACTTGATGATGATGATGATGATGATAATGTGAGAGCTTTTTATTGTTTTATTCTAAGAAAGAATATTTTTCTGTTGATGAAAATGTAGAATCTTTTTCCTAGGTTATGAGATAAGTAGTTGTATTGCATCTTGTTATGAATAACCACACTGTTTTCTGATATGATTTTTTTTATAAACATTCATGTGATGTGTAGTTTTGCTCTGATGATATAGCTTTATGTGCCAGAATACAAATTATATTTCTTTATAAAATATTTAAAATGCTGGAGGATTACTCTTTTTATATTTAATTTCCACCCACGGTGTTTTGCGGACGTCTTTATGACAAGATTTGTCTTCATTTTTGTAAATGTTGAGGAATACGAGGACTTAAATTTTTCTTGTCATTTTCCTTGGTGTTCTGCAACTTTTCCTTCAAAAAGATAAATCTTTTTCTTAAAAAAAAAAAAAAGGCAGTAAGAGCATGGAATTGTCTAAGATTACAATCTAGGAAGCGAAATGAGAAGATTTAAATAAAATTCTTATTTGGATTAAAATATTGCCTTAACAATATTCTAAGCCTGCAGTTTCAGTTTTACATGTTTCTAGCTGCAGGGAATCTTATTTCCATGACAGAATCTTCTGTCCATCCTGTTGTCTATAGTACAGGGTGTTCAATGTACGCTCATCCAGTGGTTTGATTACCGTGGAACACCTGTATATATCTTGTTTGAAGAGATAGTTAAATAAGTACCATATTTATTAGTGTTATTTTCCATTTAAGGATTCTGATGTAATTTTCAAAACATACAAAAATGACTACTCCTCTGAATAGGTGAAAATTATTTCCTTTTTGAAACAGAAATACTGAAGCCCTGAATAATGTAACTGACTGAAATACGAAATTCTCTTAGTAATAAAATGAAAACTCGAAACTTCAGCCTTTAACCTACATACCTGAGCTTTTCATTACATTTGAGTATTCCACAATATTTAATGGTTTTATCACATAGTTCCTCTACAAGGTCAGCGGTGTCATTATCCCTGATCTACAGATTAAAAAATAACATACATGATTAGATGAAATATAGGCACCAGAGCTAAAGATTTTATCTTCAAAACTGTTGCTTTTTTACCTCTTGTCTCTGGAAATGTCTGACACTCATTTTCTTTGGCCCTGATTTCTTTCCTCTATTAAAAAATAATTATTTTCAACAAGAAAGGATGCAAAGACAGTTGTCTGATAGCACTTTCTGGAGAGAGGAACAGAGTAGCTGGAAAGCTATTCAGCAAAAAAAAAAGGAATTATTTCTTTCTGTCTTGAAACTTTTCTCAACAGAAGATTCTGGGTGTGGACCCCATGTGGGTGAAAATAACATTAGAGTGATTAAGGAGGGCATCTGAGGTTTGAAAAGATGTTTTAAAGCAGTTCCTTTGTCCATATATATCGATGGTCAGACTATCTACAGATGTATTTTTTCCCATAGTTGAGTATACTGGTTTTGTGCAATTTCCCCGTGAGAGTATTGGACAAGATACAAGGGGACAGACAGCCAAAATTTAGGTGTACAACTGCAGGATGAAAGTACAGAAGTACTTTTATAAGTACTTTTTTTGT
>VXBW01007860.1:1388524-1440713 GCA_013400375.1 Thinocorus orbignyianus
TTTTTTTTTTGTTTTTTTTTTTTTTTTTCTCTTGAAAAACAGTACTTGCCAGGGAGTACAGGATAGAAACTAGTAGACTCCCTGTGTGACCCCAGACAGGTCATAATATACCAGAGTCTTTTTTCTTTCAATTAATTAGATTTTCCACTTCACTCAAATATTAATAGGAAAAAATTGAATAGCCTTTAATGCTGAATTAATGTTTCAAATACTCCTGAGCATTAAGGCAATAGTTTTAAGGTAGAGTTACTGCAAAAGATGAGAAAATGTCAATTAGCATAATGTAAGTCAACAGAGCATGTGGTATGGCAGGGAAAAGACTATAAATGTAAGTAATAATGTGAAATTGTCTCCAGATGGCGGAAGCCCCAGAAGGCAGTATTACCCCTTTCCTTGTCAGAGCAGGCCATGGGACGGCAGAGGGAGCCAGTACCATAACAGATCATGGGACAACATGTGTCCATGCTAACTAGTGCAGTTGATCACAGCTGGATTAACTAGGTAAATCAAGAAAGATTTGTGCATGTTACAGCTCTCATATGACTTTGCATCTCCACTAAGATAAGTCTGGAAAAGCTGTATTCTGTTGGGCTTTCCACAAACTTCAAATAACAATGACAATGGGGGACTGTATTAAGTATAGAGATAAACATTTTCTGAGAGGTGGAAATACTTCTTACAGTCAGAAACTTCAAAATATCAATGTTTCAATCTTCTCGCTCTTTTTCTTTCCTTTTAACAATGAAAAATGTATAAATTATTTGCTGTAGCATATGTCAGTGTCTTTGCAGGCAGAAACTGAAATATTTTTTAGGAGATAAGTATGCATAACATAGCAGAATGCAATGTAGCGGGCAAGCGGTATGATGCATTACTGGGCACTTGCCCAGATTAGTTAGGTCCATGGAGAAAAAAAAGAGGCTTGGAGAGATTTGTTCAATGCCACAGCTACGTGGCACAGATGTGTAGTCACACATCACTGAGTTCTGTGCATGTACCCTAATGCAGAGCAGCACAAACAGATAACAGTTTGAGCCGAAAATTACAGGATAGAAAATACAATGCATCTGCTGAAGAGAAGAGCACTAATATTACTTGTTTTATGAAGCAGCTGTTTCACTAAGATATTTGTCTCACTCTTCCTTTTGATAAGAAGATGTAAGTAAAATACATTGTATAAAATTTACTTGAACAAGTTACCAGGATAAAGTAGTGGACATTAGATATCCTAAACCTTTCAAATACAGACTAGCTTCTTTATCAAAGACACAATTAGTCAGACGTACATTCTAAAGAGTAACTACAATGCAACTGGACAGTTTATTTTAAGCCAGAAATTGAGATAGGTAAATTACTAAAGTGCTTCACTTAAAACATATGAGTCTGAAGTTACCTGGAGAACCATGAAAGCCCCAGTCTGTATTACAAACTTGATAGGCAGAAAAACAGCCCTTGCACCTCATTGTGCTCAGCAAACCTGAACAATGAGCATTTATTGTCCCTGCTGCCTGTATTACAGGTGCGTTAACATCATTTTATGTACAAGACATTTCCCCACACCTTGATTGGACTATATATAGGAATAAGGAAAATGCTTTTAGCTACTGGAAGTCACGTTGAAAAGAAAATGTTACAGTAGCTACTGAGAAATAGAGTGGTCATGTATTTTGTAACAGGGTATTTCAGAAACATAGAAGCAATAATGAGAAAATGTGGGGACACATCAATGCAGGAAAAGAAAAGCACAGGGTAAGGCTGTCTACCATGAACACAGAGAAAAAGGAAAGTAACTGATATAAGAACTGAGAAAATATTTTTCTCATTTTCTCGAAGCAGTGACATAACTTTAAGGATATATCTGAAAGATGGGAAGAGATATGAGCTTAGAAAAATCCAGCACAAAAGCAGAGGAAAAGGCATGTTAAATTTGAGAAATACACTTAAGAATAATTAGAATTTTTCCTTCTTTTACTGAGATATTTATCTGTATTCAATATTGTGGAAAGTGTCATCTATGCAGGTAGACTTTCATATTTGGATTTTTAATCAGAAAAGGTTGATACTATATTTCTACTTCCTATACCAATTCCTATCATTACTAATACCTTTACTCTGATAAGAAACAGTGCTTCTGATCATTAACCCTCAGAAATATTTCAGAAACAAAGATTATTAATCTTTGTCCATCTTTTCAGATCATCATGTCCCTGCCATCACTGTATACAGGAAATGTGTGCTGTGTAGCAAAATGTGCAAGGTTTAATTAACATTCTTTCATCAGTCCCACTGAGTTTAATATGTTTAGGTTATTAATAAAAATAGAGAAGTGCTGTAACTCATCCTGGGCTGCACAAAACCACATTTTTTTAGGAAGGTGCACCTAAATCATAATGCTTCAGGCTGGAATAAACAATATCATTGCAGATCAAAAGACTTGAACTTGCCCTTGGGATTCATACAGACTACTCATTTAATGCAGATTGAGGTCATATGTGTGACTGCATTTTCATTGGCACAGTAGAAAAATCCTTGCATGCCGCATGCTTTTTCCTGTTCTTTTACAGACTCACAGAACAGCTGAGGCTAGGAGGGACTTCTGGAGGTCTTCTGGTCCAACTTCACTGCTCAAGGGTAGGGTTCATAAAAGCTTTTTGTAAAAATGTGAACTAGAAAGACTTCTGCAATATTTAATCAAAAGATGTATGCTATGTTTTGCAGAGGAAAAACCTAAATGAGAACCAGATAGTTCTCATATATGGGTCACAAGCTTCCCTTAGTAACCTGTAGGCCTGCAGCCAATGTGAAACACAGATGAAAAAGCAGTGGCACAGAGTTTGAAGCAGATGCTGGATTTGTATCAAATAGTAATGGACAAACAAAACAGTTCTAATGAGATACAACTTTAAAAGATTATCAAATGTTTCTGCCACAACACTGAGGCCCTCAGCCTGTATTTTACAAAGACATCCATACTGTAACATCACGTCTAACGGAATAACAAGGTAGGTTAAGGTTGTTGCTGAGATGGGAGTTTCTCCCACTGCTTTCTCCATCAAAAGCCTGAGGATCTGTCTCTGTAAACATTTCAGACACACGTCTTTACCATTCAGACAGACAAGAGATTATCTGGGTCCATTGATTAAAGCAGAAGGTGCAGATACCAACTTCTTGCACTCCCTGTATTCGTTTGAACACTTTGTACCATTATACACAAATTGTCCTAAGACAATGTTTTAAAGATTCAAATGTTATTGAGCAAATGTATTGTGCATATAAGTATAGATGATGCTACTGGCTCAGATAATGACACATTTCACATAGTATCCTATTTCCAAGAGAGGCCTATGGTAAAGAGGAAAGGAGAAGCAAAAGCCGAGGACAAGTAAATGGTGATATTTTCCTTCAGTGAGCAACATGCAAGTGTCATGTCTCCTGAGCCTGAGGTGCTAGAATTGTTCTCGTAACCCTGAACCCTCATTTTTTCTTCAAGTCAAGCACATGACCTTACTTTGTATTTAATGAAATAAACTGCAATGAGTTTGAAGTATTCCACATACATCACTACAGGAAAAAAAAATAAAAATTGATCCTATTGTTGATGTAAATTTGGATACGGTAATAAAATCAGGTTGGTATATAGTGTCTAAAATAGAGGCAATAACATCATAGAAATTAAAATATTTACAGTTTTTCTATTTCATAATTGTTCTTTCTGTGCAACACACACACAAAAATTAATTAAGTAGTGGTATACCCTAGATACTTTAACACAGCTGAATCTTCCTTTTCTTCATAATCTTAAAAAGCCCTGACACTGTGATCAATATGACTAGTCACAAATATTTTAAGCTATATAGAATGAGTTACAGATAAAAGGGAGAGAAACTAAGACTCTGCTCTAAAAATGAATTATACCATTATCAAAACAGTCTGGAGACATGAGGATTATTAGTGTCTAAATGGACCAAAAGCTATAAATAAAACAGGCCTTCGCTTTTAATCACTTCCTTCACATTCATGTTTTGCACATACTTGTTTGAAATTATGGAATAGGAGCCACATACAATGCAACACATACATAATGTTTGGATAAAGAAAAGTTGTGTTCTTCTATCGTATTAAAAAACCAAACACAATAACAACAACAAACCCTACCATGCACTCAGCTATACTCATAGATGAAAATATAATCCTAGAATTTAACTTTTTTTTTTTTTTTTTTTCTGCAAACAGTCATGTTTGAACTATTACTCAGCATAAATAAATGGGTTCAGTGGGACTTCCTAGAACTAGGTCTCCAGAACACATCTCTGGATTAATCAGAAATAAAATGCAAACTTGAAAGTTTTATAGATTTCCTAAATATATTCTGTTAGTCCAGTAGAAAAATGCTTGTTTTTATTTTGTTTCATACTCTCCAAAGTTATTTGACCATGTGAATGCAAATAAAAACTACTTTCATTTTGAGCTGGACATGTGTTTCATATGACCGTGAAAGCTGTGAACATGTGAAACAAGAATAGCAATCCTAGCAATTAATATTTACACTTGATGGCATCAATTATCAGTAATATCTCTAGAATACTCCCAATTAAATCTGCTCCAGTGCAGATTCTTTCTAGAAAAATAAATACTCCCAGCTTTCTAGAAGTTCATGTAACAGTCTTTGGGTGTGAGGCTACTTTCTTTGTTTTATTTTGTGTTTATCACAAACACTGAATTCACCCATCTCCAGCATTATAACTTTTTTTTTCCTTTATAGTTTTTGGTTTGGTTTGGTTTGATTTAAGCTTTTTTGCTACTATCACAGCAGTGTACTTTAATACTAAGGAAACAACTCTAATGACATGTGAGTCTCTAGTCTGTATTAAGAATACATAAAAAATCAGTAACTGGGATGTTAACACTCCCTGACTGAGGTATAAAGAGATTCCCACTGTCTCACTTTGCACAGATCTCTAAAAATAGCGTGCCATATAACCGTACCAGCATACTGGTTCTGGTAACAGGTACCAAATTAATGGATAAATAAATATGCAAGAACAGATACCTGCCAAAGCCTCAGTAATTTAAGGACATCTCATCTTGGTACTGAGTAATTCAATTAATAATTTCAAAAGTATTTTCCTATTTCCCCATTTGTCTATTGAAAAGAATTCAGTTCAGCAAATACTGGACTCAGGTGACAGCTTGCTTATTTAAATGAAAGATCTTAAAATATTGTCATGAAGGTAGCAGTATTACAATCTTTATTGAAATTTTAGATTTAAAATAATAAAAAAATTGGATGAATACTACTAATGATCTCTAAGAAAATCAAAGAATATGTACTATTATATGATTCTATGATTCCTTTCATTTATTTGATAGTGGCCTGAAACTTTCTTTGAATTAACCAATGCAGAACTAATTTATCTGCAATTTATACCAGAAAAGTACAATAAATTGATTTTTGTTTTTATCCAGCACATTTAATTATTTAATTTTTATTTTCATTTTTTCAGGTATGATCTGTGACTGTCATATGTTCGTGGAAAACATAGTTCTCTGTTGTGTTGACAAGAACAAATTTCTGTCTTTATTTCTTTGCTTCTCAAAAAATTACTTCCTATTTACTGCCTTTATGTTTATTAGACAGAGGGCATCAGTAATAATTACTTTAATTACAGTAATATTACTTTATAAAATAAATACACAGGGGTATATTTCTAATATGATAATAAAAGTTTAATAAGATGAATGTGCTGGAACAGCAAATTAAAATCACAACAATGTGACCAAAAGTTTCTTATCTCTTACCTTTCCCACACCCTAGGTTCCAGCTACCTCCAGTAAAGACTGAAGTTGACATCTTTAATTATATCAGGAAACCGAATAAGAGTAATTCCTCAAAAGAGAACTCCAGTGTAATCCAAGAGATAATCTGATTACAAAGGAAAGTAAGATATTAAAATTGAAGTATTTTGATAATGAAGAATAATTAAGAAGCAAGCAGATAAACAGCTCTCTTTTCTTTGAGGAATCAGAATTTTATTAATGGAAACAATAGAATGAACCTGTCTGCATGCTTATGTAAAAGAGAAGGCTTAAAATAGGTAACTAAATATAGGTATAGAATAGTTTCATTTTATTGACATTTCATTTTAATCATTATTTGTTTTCTTTCTTTTGATCACAAAAAATGGGAAAAATTTGCATGCAAAAAATATTTGCTTGTTTCCCTTCACCACTGCCTACCAGATGAGTCTTGCACAATTTTTTCTGCACTTAGCGGAGAAACAGATGGTCATTTGAAGTCAGAGGAACCAAGTTAATTTTCACACCTGCTTTATAAAAGTTCTTCCCTCCTAAAACTGCCATAAAGAGTATAGATTTAATTCCAAAGAAAACAATGTGTCCTAGAAGAGTATTGCCTGGGGAAAGGGTGAAAAAAAAAAATCCAAATCCAGTTTTCTTTTTTTTTTCTGGAAATTGAATTCTTTTCCTATGGTGGGATTCTGTCAGCCAGATCCCATCCTTCTCTTAGATGGAATCGGTTTGACTTTGGGACAGATTAGTACATTTAGCACTGCAAATGTATCATTTGCCTTACTGTACCGCTCAAAGTTACAAGTCTAGTGTTTGGTTGCATCTTTAGAACTCATCTTCTAGAATCTGTATATTTCTTTAGGCTTCTGCAACTAATGAGGTTATTTGTCAGAAACCTCCTATTAATTATTTGTTTTGACTGTATAAAGCTAACAGTTTCCTTTCAGGTCTAATTTGTAGCTACAGTGAAGGCCCCACACCTCTTGTTGGTTTGAATTAAGAATGTAGTACTGGCTCCAAGTGTGTATTCTCTAACTTCTGAGAGTCCCCAGTCTGACATTACTTAAACGTGAGTTTTAGTATTTCCTCATCAACTATTTGAGCACACATACAGTTGGCTCAAGCACTGGAGTGCACATCCTCCAGGACGTGGATGTAAGAGTCATCAGTATATCTTTTACTAACCTGAAGGACTTAATTATGTAAATGATGTGACCCACACTATTATGCTAATGCAACTGTACTAGCAACATTTCCTGCTACTGTATTTGAATGGTATTAATAGAAAGAGTGGACAGCTATACAACTTCTGGGTCTGTAACACAACAAGAAAGGAAATGAAAATACCTCCCAGGCTTTGCACTCTTTTAACAACATATACGGACTGCAACTCACATCTTAAAGTTTTAATAAAATAATTGACACCTGTGGCTATTAGATTTTCACCAAAATACAGATTTGCTATAGCTTGGCTTTGGAAGCCTGATAGACACACTTTTTGTTAGAAGATTCATGGACAGAGACAAAAAAAAAAAGGGGTAGGGGGAGAGGGGGTGGGAGGGGGGTGGAGGTGGAACCTGTGGTGGTTTTTGCATTTTCTGAGATTGTGGGTAAAAAAAGCATGCCTTTGTATAATTCCTGTTCTGTCAAAGGTCCAGTTCCCATCAGAGAACCACTCATAGGATGTTATACCCTACTATACCCTACTGTGTTTTAATTTATCTGTGTGTTGACATTAATGATTTTTTAATATGAACTTAACTGTTCATATTACTGGTCAGCACTAGGTTTACAGTTAGGAAGTGACTGTTCCTTTGCTGTAATGGCTACAAATCTGCTAGAAATTACTTTCCATCTTGTATTCCCACACAGAAAATAAAGCTTTTAGATATAGACTACAATAGGTCCTGGAACCAAACTCTTTTTCTTTCCTAGATAACTCTTTCCTTCCTAAGAACTGGATAATGCTCTGCTAATCTGTCTCACATTTGTTTCCATGAGGATGCTCTTTACTAGATTTTTATGACATAAGCGCATAAACCCAGCAGCATCTGGGTAGCATAATGCATATCTCATATGAATTTTGAGCTGTTTGAGAAATTGATATTTAAAAAGATCATTGGATTAAATGTTCCATGTGAAAACTGAAATGTTAAAAAGTTGCTGATTTTGAACTTTCATCAAATGAATAGATGTGAGCAGAATTAAAAAAAGAAAAAAAAAAAGCTATTCGGTTCACAAATACAGGTTACAGGTTAATCACGATCAAAAGGTATGCATTAGCAAACCTCCCTCAGAGTATAAAAGGGGGGAAAATTTGCATTTTCTGAAGTATTGCTACTTCATGAAAGAGCATTTAAAACCATTTGAGTCTGTTTAAAACAAAACAAAACAAAATAAAAAAACAACAAAGCAAACTCTCAACAATAGGAGTCAGCTTTAAAAATCCCCAAAACTCACAGAAATCAATGAAGAGTCACTCAAGCCAAATTCAACTCAGAAAACATGAAAAGGTCAGTTTCTGGTCAAGCATCATAGTGCTTCCAAGCCGAAATCTTCTCTTGATATTCTTGTGTCTAACTGCACTGACAGTGATCAAGCTTCTCAATCTTTTTTTGTTGTAAGTAACAACCAAATAAATCAATTAATTTACAAAGTACTCAATACTTGGACATCCAGTCTCTTGTCTTTTTCAAGCTAAACAAAAGAGAAAAATCTCATAATCTTGAAAATCTCCCCTTTTCTGGGGAGATAGTAGTTTCTCGTTGTTTTTTGTTGATTCTACCCCCGCTTACGTAGACCTGTGATTGTCTAAAATCTATCTTCTCTCAGGTATGTATCTTCTGTACTTCAATTTGATAAGACTCCTTTATTATTACCATGCAAATGCCCTGAGCCATGTTTTTCCTCCCCAGAAGCAACCTTGTGTCAGCCCCTACCCCAGTCTTAGAGAATTCGGGCAATATATTCCCAATATATACAATTATTCAGATTAATTCCAGTGTTCTGTGGAAAACTCATAATTCTCTACTTATTGTAAAAAAATTTTCCAGAAATTGCCCAGGAAATCAGTTACATTTACAGAACATATCCATCTTGGACTCAAGCTGGGGTCCATGGCTTGCAGCAACGGAATTTTTTTTTCAGAAATGCTGTCCATATATGAAAAATGTTGTTATCCACATTGCCAAAAGGAGGTAGGCACCCTCTCCAACCCCTCCAAAATGGATAATGACCCTCTCTGCATAGAGTTTCTCCACCTGAATAGCAGAGTTAAGGACTCCCAGTCGCAGAGACTGCATAAGACTGAGTCACAGGAGGGAAACATAAGCTGGGGAAGGCAGCAGGCTCTGCTGAGAACTGCACTGGGGCTTTTATTTAAAGGAAATATGGATCACATGTCAAGTCAATGGAGAGAAAAAAAAATTATATTTCTTAATGGCTGTATTTAGAAAAGATCCAAGTGCAAAGGTGGGGACCTCAGGGTGAAGTTACAAAAAGCCTTCTCTGAGGTGGACTTGTAGGTATACAGTCAAACATTTGCATTTTACTTGGGGGTAACAAAAAATTCCAGAAGGAGAGCAGCAAAACTGGACTGATTTGGGATATTTGTTTACATTGTAAACATGAAGCTCAAGAAGTAACACTGAAAGCTATGCTAAATGTGCTCTGGAAGCTGTTCACCACTCCTAAATTCTGTGATTTGCCAACAATATTCCATTTAGCTTATGATGCAGCCAACAAGTGATAAAACTAAGACTATGAACTCCTATAACAGAATTATACAGAAGCAGTACGTTAAAATATTCCTATGGATCACTTCTTTTTAGTACTCCTAATAAAAGTTTTCAACCAGTAGAAGATTTTTATCATCACAAAAAATTGTAGTGACACTTAGGAAATTATTTCTACATCATCTGGAGAGCTCTTGGTTTAATTGCTGTGCTCTGTATTTTTCTTTGGTCACCATTCCCAATAGTGATGCTTTCAAGGGCCATTATCTTACATTAAGCCTCCTCTATTAAAGACTGCAAGATTTTGGCAACATTTTGTTAGACTAATTCTTTTTCCATTCTTTAACTACTTGTTAAAAACCTAATTGTTCACAAATGTAAGAAGGAAATTATTTCCAGGGATGTCAAGAAACAGTGACGTTCAACCCTGTGCCCATATCTGGCTTCAAGCCTTCTTTTCACAGAAGCTAGATCAGAAACTACATACTCATAATCAAATCTCCAAATCTGAACGATAGGCATTCTGCCAAACTAACCCATTTCCAATATTGTCTGCCTACATGTCATGAGGTGAGGACTGTACACTGGTGCATCCATTTCCACTAAGGTAGTTTCACCTTTGAATGTTAGATTTAATTTTACTTTATAACAGGCTAAGAGAGAGGCAAGACATCACAGAATCATGAAGATTGGAAAGGACCTCTGAGATCATTGAGTCCAACCATACACACACAAAAAAGCCCTACAATCTCAGCCACTAGAGCATGCTCTGAAGTGCCACATCTACACATTTCTTAAATACGTTCAGGGATGGTGACTCAGCCACCTCCCTGGGCAGGCCATTCCACTGACTGAGCTCTCTGTCAGTAAAGTAATTCTTTCTAATATCCTCTAAACCTCCCTTGCTGCAACTTCAGACCGTTTCCTCTGGTCCTATCATTATTTACTTGGAAGAAGAGGCCAACACCCACATTTTGCCACCTTTTCAAGCAGACTTTCATAGTACTCTATTTGCTTCTACTATGCTCCTAAAAGTCTGATGGGGTAAAGGCCATGACTTCACCTTTTTGTCCACAGATCATTAAGAGGGAGCAATAGGCAATGACATAGAATATCATTTGTTTCTAGTGTTTCACAGCCATGGCTCTGCACTCACTAACAGAACTTGTGAACAATATGCTGCATAGAACTGATAGGTCCCTGATAAATAGCAGCAGGAGGAATAACATCAAAACCATCTTATGACTTGCTTAAAATGCTTCCAGTCAACAAGAGAGGCTTCTAAATTTTTCCCTGACCTTTTAAAAGTTCTGTCCTCAATTGTTTACTATATTTTAAAATAACATATGAAAAAGAAATTAATCTAAATACATTTTTTACCATAGCATTACTTCCCTTGTCTTATTGTTGACCAATTCTTGCACACAGAACAAACAGTTCAATATATAAACTCAGAGCTCAGAGAAGTGCATTTGTTTAACTGCTTCATACCTTATTGTGTTTGTTTCAATGGCTTCCATGAATTATTCAGTATGTTTTAGGGTAACCTAGAGAAAATATTTTCTTTTAAGATGCTTATTTCTCAGACAATCTTTTAAGTGAGTTAGATGGCAACAAAGTTTTAGAAACTTTAGCTATAAATATGGTAAAAAATTTTTAGAACTAACTCATTCAAAAGTAAGCAATACTGTAAAGTAAGCAATACTTTTGTGAAAAGGCAATCAGAACTCTTGACCCAAAGTCTTTCTTTTTTTTAATTGTCTCAGCAGAATTCACTTCATTCAAAGATTATTTTCATGTTTAAAACCAATTTCTACTGAGAGACTGAGGGAAGTCTGATGATGAGTACAATACAGTACAATTGCTTCTATTTATGCCAAACATTATATTGGCCAAAGAAAATCTATGACAGTAAACAACCCACCTAAAAATGCACAGCAATCCACCTTGGCATGCAGCTGATATTTTTATTCCTTTTGTCCAGGAAAGAAAGGTGGATCCGTGAATTTCAAGTGTTGTCCAACAACAGTAGCAGTTGTCTTCAAACCATAATTGAGTATGCTGTACAAACATTTTAACACACGTATTAAGTTTTGCAATTTTTTCTCTCATAAGTCATAACCATATCAAAATTTTATTTTGTTGCCTTTGTATATTTGTTAATATACACTTTGTCACTTATAATGCTTTGCTTATAATTTTATGTCTCTTAAATCCTGTCACTCTAAAGCATTAGAAGCAAGAATTGGAAACATTTAACTCTCCTGATAAAAGTGATCATACATTTCATTTTAGAACTTGTTTCCCGAAAGGCAATTTTTGGCACTTCAGAAAGAGTTAACATCAGAAAGAGTTGTCTTCATGCAAGGCACTAGTAAAGTTTCAGGTTATAATTAATTCCATTATGATCTAGGCATTTTAAACCCCAGAAGGATCTTGAGTTAACTCATGACTTATTCTTAGAAATGCAAAGGTCTGTGCATGAAATTGATCTACGTTTATGAACTTCTTTGAGGGAGCTGTTTTATTCAGGTTGTTTGTTTTTTTTTTGCTTGTTTGGTTAAGATGGTTAATAGATAGTTCTTTACAACTGATGTTATCTCAGTTGTTCACTTTTTATAGTTCTTCATAAATACTTCCAAAAGTGGCCAGTTTCTAGATATTGCGGCATACTTAGTCTCACCTCAATTAAAATACGAAATGTTCTGCATGAATGTGTAAAATTGTAACATACCAACACACCAGTAACAGAAAAAAGTTATCCCTGATTCAAGTTTTGATTCGTAGAGTTCTTCATAAACCTTATGCAAATAACTTCATAAATTATTGTGATATCCTTAGGCCTAATTTTTAAATAGTTGAACATATGAATTTGTATTTTATGGGTATTCAATAATTACCAGGTAAGCATGATAAATATTAACATAATCACTACTATTTATGATGTTTGCTTATGCCTAAACCTAAGCCTATCAATGCTTATACCTAAGTCTACATTCAATAGACATCACTGCCTTAAAACTACTATCATCTGAATTTTTATTACATACAAACCCCAGACAAATAATTTAACTGCATTGAAACTTCAGCAATAAAATGTCCTCTGCTCTAAGATTTTTAAAGCCAAATGCAATAGACTAGACTCTGCAGTAATCAGCTAAGTTTTTCTGCTGTCAGTATAGTGCAGGAAGTCCTTACACATTAAGGTCACAGTTCTTAAATAAGATTTGCAAGTTGCAAATGTCTAGTTATGAATTCATGAGCTGGAAATGTGCAGTCATAAAATTTACCAGTCCCACAGCTCAACATTTACAACGTGTGAATCTGAGAAGATTTATGAAGTTGTGTGGTAGTCTCAAGCAGATGATGTCAACTGCCAACTTCACATTACGTTGGACTTTTAAAGCCACAGCTGTTGTGTTGAGTTACTTCAAGAAGGTGTATAATTTGTGGAAGGATGTCAAGACAGAAGGACACTAGATGGTTTTCAAAGAAGGCAAACATAAGCTCAGGTGTACCTTTTCTTATCATGACAAAAACATGACTAGACAGTTTGAACCTCAGGGTTTTTTGTCTCTTATACATAGCCTCAAAAAATCTTACTCCTGTGTAAGACTGTTGAATTTAATAACCAGTGGATTTAATGGTTCATATAGCTTACTAGTTGATGAAGTTCTAAAAATGAAATGGACTTTGTTTCTTCCAGTATAATATTCTCTCAGGACAGTCAGTCCATCAGATTTTAACACACCACATGTACTGATTGATAAAAGTGCACTTTCAATTTTACTTTGTTTCTTCTGCTACTGAAATCACTAAATCTTTGTTGCCAAACACTTAATTCATCCTTTTTTATACTGAACCCCTTACATCACAGTATTGTTCCATTTAATGCCTCAAGATGAGAGTTTCCAAGACTAGACAAGATATATCCCCTCAGAAAACCATAAACTACAGAATTCCCTCTTGGAAAAATTGAAAAGGACAATATGAGGCAAAAAACCAAGTTTTGGTTTTGTTTTGCTTTCAAAGTAACTGGTCATGCAATTGTAAAACTAGTTTAACGGCTTTGGACCTCACTGTGGTCTTTAGTTTTGTGCCTGTATTTTTAAATTTTCATTTTAGAATTATCTTCTAGGTATTTAACACTAAAACATAAAAAGTTAAAACATTCTATAAACTTTGATATCCACTCTGTAAAGCATTTACATTTCTTAACTTATGCTCATAACTGTAACGCAAAGTGGAAGGCATATGAAGCAGCCTTTAAGTCACTTTTTCTCATTTCACATATTTCTATCACCAAATACAGATTTTGTGTACAAAAAGGCAGCTCGTATGACTGTATGACAGAGTTTTTCTAGAACTCCATTTAGAGAGGTAACACAATAACAGAGATAAGTTTTTCCCAACATTAAGCAATGAAAGTATTTGATAGATTCTTATTTTATATCCAGGAGTGAAAATATTTTTGAAGTTATAATACATGAAATACCTATCAAAACATTTTCCTTACACCAAAATATTTATGCCTTTCCTTCAAACATGTATCAATTTTTGTCAGTGTTGCAAGAATACTTAGTCACTGTTACCACTATGATGCTCCTCATTGCTACTCAAAGTACTTACCAATTGTGGGGTTTCATACTGGTTGTTCTTAAAGTAGCTAAATAAATCACTTGCTTTTTTAGTATTTCTTGGTTACTAATAACACTGTGAAAAATACTTCCATTTCACAGTGCCTCCCACAGATATTTTCTGCAGTTTATGTGTCTACAGGTTTATGCTGTCATTTGAGCCTCAGATCTTACAGCAGCAACCATTTGAACAAAATAATTGTTCGTCTTTTTCACACCCAAGCTCTGCAATTTGATGAAGAGATCATTTTTACTTCTTACTGGGAACAATAGCTGTTTACTTTCTCCTTCCCTTCTCTTACCCACTTAACTTTTTTCCTTTTTTTAAACACTGCTTTATATAGTAAAATATTGCAATATGTACGTGGTTTTCAAAAGAGGTCATATCTTTCAAGAGTTCTAAGGATTTTGGTATGGAAGATTTGACAAGCAAGACCTGATACTGCAAACAAAGTAGAAAGCAGCTCTCAGGGCACCCATGTGCCCTTGTCACATGGCTCTTCAAGCCCCTCTAGTCTTTAGCTTTCCACAGTGTCACTGTACAAAAAATGATATAAACTATATTAACCAAAACTGTGGTCTGTGTAAACTCTTAAATCTCTGTTATCATTGAAGAACTGTTGTCAGAGGTGGGATTCAGAAAAAAACAATGGTTTTCCTAGACTTCCTGCTTTCCCTTTTACCATAAATCCCAGGTGAAAATAAACAGAATTTAAATTTCTAACTTGATATCATTCCTTATATAGAGAAGGCATAAATGCACAATTCAACCGAAACTTACCAGGTAAGGAAAATAGGACACCATTTATTAAAGATCAAATATACAAAATAACAAACAAAAATGTGAAAAAATAAACTGAGAAGTATTCTCATAAAACAGACTGTATTTCTTTTTTGAATCACAAAAGAATCAAAAGTATTGTTTATATATTCAGGAAAAAAAATCTCAAATACTTTGGACAACAGCCTTAGTCATATTTTGAGATAAAGAAGCTTGGTTTTGTGGTGGTTTTTTTTTTGTTTGTTTGTTTTGAGGTTTTTTGTTTTATTTTTTTTGTTTGGGGTTTGTTGTTTTTTTTTAATGAAATAATGCTATGTCTTCAAAAATTCTCCTGTTATTCTGGGTTTCAAATACATTTTCTCCTCTTTTTGGCTTATCTTCCAAATAAGCACACTACTCCAGTATAACTAAATCTTGGATTGTGAGTTACAAAGTTTTCTTTGCATCAGCTCCCCTCTGAAACCAGGGAATTTTTTTGAGTTGTTTATTTTTTTATTTTTTTTTCAAATATCGTGTTACCGTATCTTTCTCTGAGTAGGATCCCACTCGTCAGTGGCAGATACTAAAAAAAAAAAAAGGAAATCCTTGATTTTTTTGTGGCTTTCTTCTCCCTCCCTTCTCAACCCACATTTTCCACTTCCATTATTTCACAGACACAATCTATTGATCTACTCTTATTTCATAAACCATCCAGCTGTCCCTGAAGTCTCATTGCATCCCCTGATCCCCTGAATTCCTTTAAAAAATCTCACATCCGCCTCAGTGTTCTTCTCCTTTGCTTTTCAATCTGCTACCCCTTTCTGTCCTCAAAGTGCAAGTATGTCTTTGTCTCTTTTACCATCTTCTCCTCAAATCTTTAACTCTTCTTAGTACTCAAAACTTTCCTTTTCTTTTAAGTTTTGGCAGGCATGCTCTTCCCAGCCACCACCCAAAATTTTCCTGCTGAGCCAGCCAAGACCTTCTTCTGTTCAGTTTTCAACGTTTGCTTTTCACACAGGAAACTATTCCTATCTAACACCTGGCACAGGGAGAAACTGCTCAAAGCACATGGTTTAAAACAGATAAAGATTGAAGTGATTTATTATAAAATGTAATTAACCAGCAATCACTGTTTTAACAGATAAACCAAAAAAAAACAAAACAAAACAAAAAAACCCAAAAAACAATGCACTTACAAAGTGTCTTACAATGGTTAAACTTTGTAGGTATTTATTAGCACCCTTTCATGACTAATCCCAAAAAGATCTAGCCATGCACACAGACATGCATGCGTGCACGCACACTTGCTCAAAGGGTTATGCGAGTGCTAACACAACATTCGATGTGCTGAGATAGCTTATGCTGATCCATACGTTCTTACTATTTCCTCACTCCTGATGCTAATATCCTGTCCGCTGCCTTTTACGTTAGATTTGTAAGCTTTATGGGAGTCAAAAAAATGGTTTTGCTGTGTTCATGCAGTGTCAAACCAGTATTGTTTTGGTCTAACTTTTGAGCCATACCAAAATATAAATTGCAATATTTCATAAAAAACATCAATCATTGAGTGAGTGTTTGTTCAGGGAGTGCTCCACTATATAAAGGTACTGTGTGCTTCCACAAAGCCTCCTTCAGAAAAGAATATGACTGTTATGAAAGTTGCACAAACAAAGGATTCAAACATGAATAGAACACTAAGCAATTATCATGGAACCCGTGTCCTGACTTATAAAAATATGAATCTCAGGTAAAATACCATAAATCTTTCAGCTATTTATATCAACATTGTGGGGAATAGTAGCAGATGTTATTTGATTTTTAAAAATCTAAAAAAAAAGCATCTCTCTGATACAGCAGAGGAGTACTAAAGGCTCATGTTTTCTGTGATGTTCTGCAGATACTAAATTTAGCTTCTCTTCATTAATCACTCTTCAGTATTTGAATGCAGGAGTATTTAAAATAGAACAAAAACTTCACTTTCTGTAGAAACGTGAAGTGTCAAAGAGGACTATTAGCTGCAAAATAGCACTATTTTTCTTTTGAGAAAGAACATTTTGTTTTCAGAAGGGAACCTTGGTTCCTGAAAGGCCAACCAATGAAACAAGTGATAAAACCCTGCCAAACAATGGCAGCCACTGCACTCATATAGCCACCATTCAGTTTGAGAAGGATCCCTATGTGATGGTGTATGTCCAATCGTAAAATAGAGACCTACAATCTTCTAATGCCAGAATACTTTACTGTCTTTCACCCCTTGAGTCTCCACTTGCTTCATTACCTGCAATCCCTTCTTACTTCTCCAGACGTATGGCATATACCACTTGAAGATCTTAGGGATAGATTCAACTGCACAGTAGTCTTATTGTCATGAAATTGGAGCCACAGACATAAGAGAACAGCTATAATCCCCTTAGTGCATTAAAATAGCTCTTTGCTTTGTTTTGCAAGTACTACTTAAAGCTCTAGAATGGAGTTCCGTAATTTTTTTGTTTATGGTGAAGATTTAGAGACAGTTTCAGAAAAAAAAAACTGGAAAATCAGAACTGTTCACAGATTTTCCACTGCAATCTTAATTGAAAACATTTCCCTTGTTTTTCTTCTAAGAAATATGCAAAGTCTAATGATTTGAAAACACTGAGATGCTGAGTGAGGGCTGTTCATTGGGCTTCCTCAGACACCTGCTGGATTATTTGGGACAGTCATGGCAGGGGTTGTTCTACACATACTGCATAGTGTAATACCTCAAATCACACACTGAAGTCCGGGTTAAGAACTCCTTGGTATATTATTATAAATTAGCCTTAGGAGTGAGCTTCTGTCATAGAAAACCAACACACAAGCTCTTTTTGTTGCAGTAATCCTTAAACACAGATGTATAATGAGAAAGACTTACTGTCCCTGAAAAGAGTTATCTCACATCTAGAAATGAAGTAAAAAGTGATCAAAACTGTAGTAATTGTTTTGTATGAGGGAGGCGTAGAAATGCACCTGTTTTACAACAAATACAACTCAATCCCATAAGATACCAAAACATACTTTTAACAGAGAGACCAATAAAGGAGTTTCACATTCATGTGGAGAAGCTAAGCAGCCACTTTAGAAGAGTCTTGGCCCTTCCATCTCCAAGCTGAACCTCAGGGCCGTAAAGCACATCTTTCCAGCACCGTGGTGCATGAAAGAGCTGTTACAATCAAGCTGTTTGTGGAACCAAAAAGCACTGGTGCTTAATTTCATTCCTGCTGACAGGCAGGGCTTTGCTGATTTAATTGCTTTGCTTACAGACCTCAACTACCATCACTGTGCCTTGTGGATCCTTGTGGATCCAGAGTTGCCTTCTGAGAGGTGAACTTCACTACTGTGTGCTCCAGACAAGCAAAATCACACTTGGATATAAATCTTAATTTATGGAATACCCTCATATCAAACCATAGTTTTCCATAAACAAGCGTAAGTTATGAAAACCTGCTGGTTTATTTATCTTTTTACAAAAATATATAGATCAGATCCTCCTGCATGTCTCACTGAAGTGTCAGTCAGTCATTAAAATACCAAGTCAATATTCAGAACCGTAAGGTTTCAACAGGAAAGAAAATCTATCTTTCTTTCACTAAGCTGGATAATATTACCCATTTGATGCATACAGCAAAGTTCCAAATAGGCACTAGGTAGTGTAGAAGTTTAGGGACCTTATTCTGTCAAGGTTATTCCAAACCTATTACCTTCTTATCTTGTAGATACCTTCTCTGATACCATTAAATACAAGTTCATTTCCCTGAATCAAAAACTTTAAAAGAATAATATGCTAGAAACACTTTTTTTTTAAAACTTTGGTTTTGTATAAAAACAAACCTACTCTCACTACCAGTGCATTGAACTGTTAGCAATTAAAATTTCACTCCAATTTTGCAAACAAATAGGAGATTATAAAGCCTTTTACATGTTTCTATCTCTTGCTCATGTACATTTGTCATTCCTGAACACAAAATATATTTCCAAAATGCTCTATAAACTTTCCAGACACTGAGAGCTGCCTGTACTTCGCAGCACTACCATATTGATTAGATCACAACATTCAAATGCAGCCTTTAGGCTTTGGCCTATACTGTAAAGCATTAAAAAAGCTTCTGTCAGCAACAATTACTTTACCAGCAGACATTTCCAATTTTTTTTTAGATATCTGAGAATTTGGTTCTTGCAGTTATGAAATTTGTGTTCACAGTCTACAGAAACTGCTTTCTAATGATAATGTTCTACTTCCTTTCCCATTAAAAAAAATAAAAAAAAAAAATAAAAAAATCAGTGCATTTCCTAACCCATTATGTGAGACTGGGTTTCCTGTGCCCAGGCATAAAAGCACAGTTTTTTACCACCATTAACCAAGAGTTAAATAACGTTGGGATTTTCAAAAACTCTACACAATGCAGACTGACAATATAATTAAAATGTTGTGATGTGTGATTTGTACAGACTGCACTGAGAGCTGTAACCAGGTTAACTAAATGACTTGTACACACTGCCTGCAATGAGTTATACTACTCAGAATAATTACAAGAGTTAAGCTTTAACACAGGCTATCTACAAAATATATTGTCTCTGACCAGATTAAGTACTAGAATGAATAGGTTTATGCTGATATACCCATGAAGTGAAAGACCCTTGCCATATAAAATACAAGAAAAGTGAACATAATATGCACAGTACAATGCAGTCACAGCTCAGTCACAGCAAGATGGTTTGTCACACTCTACCGTATTTTAACCTTGTGTAAAATGACAAAATCTCATTTGTTTAAATAATGGCTGTATCATACTGCTTAAATTTGGCTTTGTACAGGCTGGTCTAAACACATAGAATCATGGAATGGTTAGAGTTGGAATGGAATTTAAAGATCATCGAGTTTCAAACCCCCTGCCATGGGCAGGGACATCTCCCACTAGACCAGGTTATTCAAAATCCCATCCAGCCTGGCCTTGAACTAGAGCTCTTGTCAGTGAAGACCAAGGTTAAAATGTCATTCAGTATCTCAGCCTTTTCCATATCCTGGGTGACCAGGTCTCCTGTTTCCTTCCAGAGAGGACTTGCAACTTCCTTATTCTTGCCTTTACCGCTAACATATCTATAGAAGTTTTACTTGTTGTCCTTGATGTCCCTGACATTTAAGCCTCAGTTTAATTGTCTGGGCTTTAGCTTGCTTAATCGGGTTCCTGGTCACTCAGACAGTTTCTCTATATTGCACCCAGTCTATTGTCCTTGATTCCACCCTGTGTAGGCCTTCTTTTTGGTTTTGAGCTTATCCAGGAGATCTTTGTTTATCCATGCAGGCCTCCTGGCTTTTTTCCCTGACTTCCTCTTTGTTAGGATACATCTCTCCTGAGCTTGGAGGAGGTAATCCTTAAATACTACNGCTTTCTTGAGCCCCTCTCCCCTCCAGTACTTTTTCCTATGGTACCCTGCCAATCAGATCCCACAAGACTCCAAAGTCTGCTCTCCTGAAGTCCAGGGTAGTGAGCTTCTGCACACCTTCCTTGTTGCCCTATGAATCTTGAATTCTGCCATTTCCTGATCGCTGCAACCAAAGCTACCTTTGAGTTTGACATTCCCCGTCAGTCCTCCTTGTTTGTAAGGACAAGGTCCAGCATGGCTCCTTTCGTCGTTGGCTCCTGTATCATTTGAAGATGGAAGTTGTCATCAACACATTTCAAAACTTCCTGGATTCCTTGTGCCCTGCTGTCTTGTCCCTCCAACAGATATCTGGCTGGTTCAAGTCCCCCATGAGGACCAAGGTCTGTGAACACAATGGTGCTCCTATCTGTCTGTATGCCGTGATATGCCTTGCCTGCCAGAAAACTTAAATTCCCTGTTTGCTTCTGATTGTTCAGTGTGGGGGTCACAGAAAAGACTAAGGGTCAAACACTGTGTAATACAGTTAAGGTTAATCTGTTCTGGACAGGACTAACCCTTACCAGAGTGGTAGTTACCTTCCATCCCCCTTATCCTGTAATCCAGGTATGGTACAGATGTAATACAAGGTTGATATTGTGGAATACTCCTTGGAGAACCATAGGTACTATACAATTTCAACCCCAGCTGAAATGATCTTCACGTTTCAAACCAAGGTATGAGAGTGGACTGAGATACCAACAGTTTTGCTTTTACCTCAGGGATGCATGCTGAGTACATACTTAATATCATCCCTATGCTAATTACACAAAAAAAAAATTTCAAAAGCAGATTTACCTCTAACAAGAGCTCTGTCTGCCACTTTAAGTAAAGGAGATGTTACAAAATAACAATCAGATGGAAAAAACTTTGTGAAAATTAAAGATGAAAAATGAAATGATCCCAGAGCAATTTCATGATAAAACCAGGGAACCTGGTTAAAAATCCTTCAACAAACCTGAAAGCAGACCAGGTTTTCTGCACACATCTGCAGCAAGTGCTTATGCAATGTTTGGACTCAAACGTTCCAGCTCCCTTCTATCACCATACAGGTTCTTCTTCACTATGGTAGTATATTTAAACATGGCAGGTAGAGGCTTTCTAGTCTCACATAATTTTTAAGCTATTATTATTTGTTTTAAAAGACAATTTTATTTAAGTAATTTTCTTGTGAGGAAATTATACATGTGTATACAAAATGGAAAATAGAATAAGTGAACTGAATATGGTGAAACAGGTATTTAGCTTTCTTTTCTTCTAACATTAAGAATCTGATGGAAGGTGGGAGGCTGATAGGCTGGGAGAGAAGGAAATATAGTGCTGAGGCTGGAGATGTTCATTCTGTTATCTACAAAAAAAAACCCAAAAAACAGAGAAGTCTGGGCCTTGGCGGCAACAACAACAACAAAAAAAATAGAATAAGCTTCCAGATATGGAAGCTGTGTGAAACTCATTTAGCCTGTCTCTGTCACCAAACCCACACCATGGTGTAATAAAAAGCCTAAAACACAGGTATAAATCACAGAAAGGAAAACTGTCAACTCTGATATTGTTAAGATAAGCATAAGCCAAGGCAAAACTGAATTATGCCTAGACACTTTGACTAGAGCTTTTCCATGTGTCAAAGAACCATCTACATTAGAAAAAGGATGCTTTCAGAATGAGAAAAGAAAAAAAGTCAGATTAGATTCAGGAGGATTTCTGAGCTGCATGAAAACCGAGGCTACATACAAAGTATTTTCTTTGGTTTACAATTTTATATCACTGTAATACTTGAGGAGCCTACAATTTACATGCATACTCATTCCATGGAGTTATCACATTTCTTCCTAATGGCAGAAAATTTGAGCTATATCTACTTTTTCAATAACTCTTAGATGCTAGTGTTTTGTTTATTTATTTTTTACCCTTTACTTTCCTCCTTTTTCTTTCTTTTTCTGGTACTCCCATTCCCCTAGTCACGTAGTTTGTTTCTCGCAATTAGGTTTCTCACTTTTATCTGCTGATCAGCTTTTTACTTTTGTCACAAAAACCAAAATAATAATTATTAGAGCCAAAACAATAAAGAAGATACATTATGGGAGTTACTCTTCCCTAGCAAGAGTTCATCTGACCCACCGAGACTATTGACAGGTGGGAAGACTGAAGAACAAGGGTGTACTCAAAGTAAGCTTTACTACCTCATCAATATTTAGAAACAGAAAAGACTGCAGGCCCCAATTACTCCAATAATTTAATTTCAGAAGGAGAATAAACTTCTGGCCAGAGTCTCATGTTTAATGTGATATCAGTTCTGTTGCTAATATCTTCACAAGTACCTAAGTTGACTGATGTGTCTCAATTTCTTATATCTTAGTGAAGACACTAACATTCATGATACTTTATACACATTTTGAAAGACTAAATTTAAGAAAGTGTGAGTTTTTTGAGTAATGTGATGGCAAATAGACATGGTAAGCAATTTTCTAGTTGGAATTTCATCTCCTGCAAGCAGAAGAATCAAACCCACTAGTAATAATAAGAACATGAAAAGAAACCGACTAAAACTCTATATAATGAACAATGCTTTTGTGTGGAACCTTAAATTCTAGTTGTTTTCACTTTTTCTAATGGGTCCCATACTCCCATAAATCCCACCATTTCACTCATCTTAGAAAAGTTGGTCAGTTTCCTTTTAATTTGGTATTTCCCTGGAATCAAACCATCCAAGCAAGAAGGACCAGAGTATAATGACCTATTTTATAACTGACGTGGAAGCAATCCTCAGGACCTAGTAGGACCCAGCTCAAAACCTAAAATTAAGTGAATGTGAACCAAATCTAGAAATATGAGAAAGCAAGGGAATGATAAGAAAGGATAACAACCCATCCAGAATTCAAGTCAGAATCTAGATAGTACAGAGTTTGCAGACATACTCTAAGGTGGCCAGATGAGAGCACTGCCTGAATCTAGACCCATGCTAGCAAAACTGCACAAGGTAAGTCTAGTTCATTTATCAAAACAGACTGGAAAAGATTTAAATAATTGAGATAGAAATAGGAATCAGAAAAACTGAAATGAAGAAAGGTGGCACTGGGCTGGAGCTTTAGCAAATGCTTTAACAACGTTTTTATATTCATATATACTTTTGTTTGGTGGCTGGTAACAACCCTGAGATAAGCTCTGAGAGCAGATTCCCTGTGTGCGCATTGTCCTTAGCTACCTTAGCTACAGTAGGTAGGCAGCATAGATACAAAAACCTGTGGAAGATGAGAGAAACAAAATTCCGAGACAAAAAAATCCCACATTTTAGTAAAAGCCTTGTCTTAGAGGGCATGTAATATCTGCACAAAAATCAGTTTTTCCTCACAAATCAAAAGAAAACCAGGAGATGTAATGACATCTCCTGTCATTAATTGTACACAAGTGATCCTACCTACAGCAGTTGGATTTACATGTCTTAGTGTTTGTGGGTGTGAAAAGTATGTGTGGATAAAATCAACCTTCCTGGAGATTTTGTAATAAAATCACCTTCCTCTTCCATAAGAGCTCACACTGACTTTTCTTACAGTAATTTCCTGCACACAAACACATATTTCTGGAAATAAAGTTTAAACTTAGATGTACAAGTATTATTTGCTGGTTCTAAACATGATGCCTAATTCCTGGGAAGCAGAAGTGCATAATGTGATTTATGTCCTGTCGATAGCTGAATATCAAGGCAGTGACCACTTCATAATGATTTAATTATAAACAAGTGAAAGGATAGAAATTGCTTGGAGAAATTATTTGGAAAAGGATTTTGACACATGATTTTGAATAGGCAAATGTGATACATAACACACTAACTAAAACCAGCTCATCTCAGCAGATTCTCTGCAAGATGAACCTCACAGATTTTCAGTGTCTTCTCATTTATTTGGCACTTAATATAAAGGAATAGACTGTTTACCTACTACTAATAATAGCAAGAGAGAGATTGTCTTCAGTTACAACCATTTCCACAGATTTCCCATCCAACTCCTTGATGACTAAGGGAAAGATATCTGAACCTTTTTGTGGTAAAGCAGGAATGCATTTTTGCATTGCAGAACCATTATAGCAGGCTGCAAGTACTATTCCTACGTGTTGAAACAAAAAAGATACAAACCAATAAAAGAGAAACTAAATCTGCACTAATAAGCAATAGTCATTAATTTGTTTGATGTGACAGAGGTAAAGATAAAAAGAAAAAGAACAAAGTCTTAGGTTAAATTAAAGAGGGAAAATCAGACTAGTATGATCAGTGCCACAAACTGACTATAAAACTTTTTTTTAAAAGGTACTATATGTAATATAATGTAGAATCTTTATTTTTTATTTTTGAAAAGTTTTATAAACAGGAAAAACTGTTTGGTTAGAGATGATCAAATCACCTGAATGACTGATAAGACTAAATCTATTCTGTGCTAAAAAATATGTACATAATGTCAGTACAAGGAACAGAAAAGAGTAAGTTTATTGAAACACGGTGTAAGAAGAGTGAAAAGGAAAAATAAGTAAACTAAGTTTACGAGCAAATATTTTTACACTGCTAGATTTTAAATAAATTAATCCTAATATTTGTGTGTTTGAGAGCAGTTCCTGAGTCTAATATAGTAATACGCTTATTTTGGAGATGTGAGATCACCTTACAGGACCCAGAAAAGCAAGCAGTCAATGCTTAGAAGGTTTTATTGGAAACATCCTCTGAATGGTGCCTGGTTCAAATATCACATAAGAAAGAAAAGAATTTTCTAATAAAATTGATCTGTAGGGAAGGCAGATCACTGGTTTCAAACAGCAGGTCAAAACAGATTGTTCTCTCTTGGCTCCCAATTATTTTTATTCCTCTCTCCTCCTCTTAATGTTCTATCCTCTTTAAGAGACTAGAAGTATATGAATCTTAAAAATACCTTTGGAAACAAAATATCCGATAGTCTCAAAAGTTGCAACACATAATTTTCAATAGACATTTTCCAGCTTAAAAAGTAAATGGACATCCTCCTTCCTTTACCTTGCAAATGTACATATGTGTACACATTCTGAGAAAGGGGGAGCCTAAATGTGCCCTCCATTTAAAAGCTAACAAAGAGATAATCTGCACTTTGGAAGAAGAAAAATTTGGGGGTTTCTGCAGTGTAGAATACAGTTCTAATCTCTTTTTTGGCAACTTTAAATTACCCTTATTGCAGACCAGTAAAAGTGGATTCTGTCAACCAAGATTTGGAATGGGATCTGAAAGACATGACAACAAAGTATGAAATGTAGGTTTCAATTTAATAGTTTCTTCATAATCTTCATCAGTATTTAGTATTTATACAGTAGATTTCTTGATAAATATTTACACAGAATTGTTCCATTACCTTTGCACGTATAAATAAATGGGGTTCTAAGCTTTCACAAAGAACTCTTTTCTTAAGATGTATGGGAATCTAATTTCCCTGAAAAAGCATTATTTTTCATATTCCACCTTTAGTGTTGGGTAGCAGGTATTCACACCTGCCAGAACACTTGTAACAGATGGTGAAAAGCCACAGCCATTAATTTTTGCATTAGAGACATCCAGGTGGTAAAACTGTGGATAATCTGCTGAACTCTTTTCCAAAGATCATTTATTCAGTAAAGGTAGAAGTTTATTTCTATTTTAAACTTCTTAACCCAGTGTAACAGATTAATGACGGATCATGTTGCATTACATTGTCTTTCATATAGCCTACCATATTACAGTGTGTTCAGATAGCTGATAACTTTCATAGTGTACAATGAGGCAATTTAAACACAGCATCAAAACTCATGTACAGAATTAGTGTCCACTTCCTTCCCTCCTGGTCCATTTGAGAGTGAGATACCTCCCAACCTGGAGGTAGTGTGTAAGAGCAATAAGCAGTACTTATTATCCTTGTCCCCACATTCAGGTGTATCTGCATCTTGTCCCACATCTCTCATCTGGAGAGGTGAGGATTCATTGGTGTTTGATTATTTTCAGCTATGACTGCTGTGATTTTCTGGTGCAAAGGGATTATAGATTGTGGTTGATCTGTTGAGCCACCCATCTCTCAGAAGTACCAAATTTAGTAAATTTCTCCGAGGCTTTCTCTTTGTTTCAACATGTATGAATTTGCACTGTTCAGTCTCTTTCTTATTTTCTACTTTCAAAAAATCTGAAGTTTAGATTATGACAGAGGAAGAACTGCCTCTGCTAACGATGCACAACAGAATCTGACTTATATCCGGTATAAAAGTCTCAGCTCCTTAAGTGCTCAATGATTTCAAATTTTGGATATTTTATGTGTTTCTGGGTCAAACTACAAATCTGTCAGGGTTGAATATTAATCAAGCTGACCTCAATTTTAAATATGTTACCAGCTCTGACTGCTTTTAAAACTGCTAAGGAATATCATTACATAAATAAAATGACCAAATAAAGGTAGAGTTATATACCAGCTTCTCCAACAGAATCTAATAACATTGCGTTTTTCTACTATGTAACATCCTTTTTCTTGTGTGTGATAAATGGATGGAAGCTGTCCATATCTACTGTGAGACTGCTGTACTCAGAAGCCACACTCCTCTGTACACAAGCAAAGGAATCATTTCAGTCTTGAACCTAATGAAATAATAATCACTGGAACAACAGGTATAATTGCTGCCAGCTATTACTATGCTACCCCACTGGAGTGTATGACTCAATTTTGACTGTTCTTTTTCCTGCTTGGCAGATGGCAAATTGTCTTAATTGCCCATTTACACTCTGAAATCTCTTTATCCTCAACCAGTTGCCTTCTTGAAGACCATCAAGCAGAAAACGTGTTCATCCAGCTAAGCATGATTATAAACCGTGTCTTTCTAATCATGCAGCAGTTTACCACTCAAAGCAATGTTTATTCTATTACTACAGTAACAGTAATAGCTGTCTATATTAATATAGTAATATAAGCAATCTTCTGAGTACCCATGTCCTACTACATACCATGCTAACAGAAAAAGAAAGAACAGCTTTGTAAATCTATGCTGTTTTCCTCCAACACATACATTTCTTCTTTTTGAACAAAATATAAGATTTCCCTTATTTCACTTCCCCATCAATAACTATGGATACATTCACCTTATTCCTCTTGCCCTTATTATGAGAGGAGCATAGGAAGTTCACCACTGAGGTGAACAATTTCTTCCTCAGACACTGCATTAACTTCGCAGCTCCTGAAAAGGAAATTCCATGTTTCACTAGTCAAAGATTAGCGAGTTACATATTTTCTGCAGAAGTATTTCCCAATGCAGATTTTTTTTCTCCAGCTTTTAGTTTGAGGTGCAACACTGCACAAAGGCCAATTTTGTTGACAACTAATCATTACTTTAACGTCCTATGAGACTCACAAACCTACTGTGGCACACACGGAAATTCAGTCAAGAAAAAAAGTAACTGATTGTCACTGGTGAAAGAGTCTACATTTTCACAAGCTTGGGGACTTTTCTCAGGGGCAGGGACAGCATAACTTGCACAAAAAAACATCAATAACAACAAAAACACACAAAAGCCTCAAAAACTACAAAAAATGGCCCCTACTTTGAATTGAGAGATTCAATGCACTGCAGGCAACTCTGACAACCATAATTTGAACTTTAAGAATACTATTGGTTAGAAAATGCCCAGTGACAATTTAATTCATGAGTGTTCAAATGTTTTTCAGAAATGCAACGTCTTTTTTTCCAATGACTTCTTCAAATTCAGAGGTATTCAGTATTCCATCTAATATGCAGAAGATATTTCCAAATTCATCGGTGGACCTGCTGCTAAATTATATGCAGGCCTTTCCTTAAACAAATCAGAGAACAAGGTTCATTAATCCTGTAAAATCACATGAATCTTTAAAGACTGAATTATTTTGCAGACATATGCTTCATATTCTGTGTATTTACTCTACCTAATGTATTTTAGGATTCAAGAACACTATCGCTAACTCAATTTCTCTCATTAAATTTAGTTTTTCTTTCTCTCTGCTGAGTAGATTAACCACTGTGCCCAACAAATATTTTCCAATGTATGACTCCATCGATGCCCGTACATGTACACTTATTGACACAACAATAAGAAAAATTCCTATGTATAATCTTCTGAGAGACATAATCTGTTTTCTCGCCCAGGTACAGCTTAGATGTCTTCTCTGACAAACTACATTCAATTATCCTTTTCTAAAATTTGGCATGAAAGTTAATGTGTTTCTTCTGGAATTCCCATGCTGGCTTGCATCTACATTTACAAATGCAGCAGAATGATAGTGAAATCAAATCTGCTGTAGAAAATATGATTACAAGTAATTCCCAAAATGCTCCAGTAAACCCTTAACAATGGCAAAGAAGAAGCAACTAAGTTTTCTTGGTTACTAAAAAACCCAAACCCAAGCTAAACACAAAACAAAACCAGCAACAACAACAAAATACACCCAAACCCAGAAGAAAGAAACTTTTGTCATGATCTGTCAGATTTTCTCTAGCACCAGCATTTTGAGCAGGTTTCTGTATGGCGCTAGTCACTGTTGTTTGACACTGATGAATAAAGTCTAGGATGTTCTCCACATGACTCCTCCTGGTGTTTCCTCAAAACTATGATCCTAAGTGAGCATACTCCTGAACAAAGAAATTGTGTTTGCACCACCTCTTTCACTGATGTATCAAAAAGAATTGGGGAGAGAAAGTGAGAAGAAATTTCAGACAAAACAGAGAAATAAAATAGCATGACCCAACCATAAGTCGTTGTTGTTTTCCAGCTGAAGTAAGGAAGGTCAAGACAGCTATGAATGCAAAAAATGTATAATTTTAAAAACTTCTTATAGGTCACCTAGCATTTTCAAACTATTCTAAAAAGCAACAATTTAAATCTGGTTTAATTGATTAATTTAACTGAAATTTAATTGTAATAATTAATTTCCAACATAAAAAAAGCAATTTTACATTTCCCTTCTCCAGAGTATGCTTTCATATTTCATTACTCAATCAGATTATCCTGTAAACCTTAACTACAGAATCAAGAGCTTCTTCCCCTAGTACAGCATGCACAACAAAGCTAGTGTGCTTTTCCAGACAATCTCAATTGCTTATCAACAAGTTTGCATGTAATTAAGTTCGTGTTTTCCCCATCTATTCTCAGGTACAGATGCTATGCTGTATGATTTGACCTTAACAATGTTATATTTCTTATTTTAAGAAGGGTAACATGGACAGTGTACCAATCTCTTGTTATGTTCTCCTCCTTCTTCCTCTATTTCCCTCTTCATCAGCATAAAATATCAAATAACGTCCAATAAAGGGTATGAAAGCTGGTTTAGGCCCTCCAGCACAAAAGTGACCTCTAGACTCTACTACCCACACACAAATTTTAATGACCTGTAACAGAAAGATAAGCAGGAAGAAGAATTCAGGAATGATGACTGAAATAATTTGTCAGTAAAGCTCACAGACCCCAATTCAGTCAAGGATTAAAAAAAAAAGCAAGGCAACTAATCAAACAAAAAACTTCTCATGGTATTTATATTCCACCTTTTGGTTTGGTAGAGAAAAAAGAGCAAAGCAGATGTGTTACACCAGTCTTCTGTATCCAGGTTACTTCCACTCCCTTGCTTGAGGACACTTTTTCCCCTTGCTTAAGGGCACTTTTTCTGTCTGTGCTTCATAAGAGATTGGGAAAGTAAGAGCAGTCTCACAGCCTGCAAATACAGCATCATATGAGAAAAAAAGTCTGTATAGCTCACTTATTTAGAAATGCAAGCACTGCCTCTACCTCCATCCCCTTCATAGTGCCAGTGCTCCCATTTCACCTCCTCTCTAGACATGGTGGGAGTTATTGCTCACTCTGACACAAACGGCAGTTAGGGCAGGAGGAAGCCTTACAAGGAAGCAAGGTTTTAAACTGCTGAGCAGTGCGCTATAACACTTCTTTTATGCAATTTAACTCAAAAGCCATCACATTAGCTACCAGCTCGATGGTCTGGAAGGAGTTTTGGGGAGGGGGGGCAGGGGGGTGGGTTATGGTGCCCGCCTCATTTATAGGTTTTCTAATACACAGACAATATATACAAAAATATTCAACATACCGTGGCTGGAACTCTACCCAAACAGTTGCAAAAGTAATTACATCAGTTAACAACAATAGGAGGACTAACACATTAACCTCTTTTTTCCAATGTTCTGAAATCTGAGCTATTTCTTAAGGTAAGTAACCATAGCTCTCATTTGGATTAAGATTCAAGAATACACAGTTCATCAGCAGAGGAGTGTGGAGATGATGTGGTTCCAGTGTCAGGTGAGTGAGTACAGCACCCTTCACCTGGAGATTACCAGCATGATGTAACATAACTGTGTGCAACTGAAATTTGTCACGGTCACAGGATGTGCAGGGGATGATGTTCTCAGACTAGCTCCTACTGGACAGATACGTACCTCATTTAAAAAAATAAAGCTCTCACAACAGCCACTAATTGGCTCCCTTCCCAGCAATGTCAGCAGTGAGGCTGCAGACCTCAGAGCTGCTGAGATTAAACTGTTTTCTAATACCTAGAAGTGCTCAATCCAGATCAGGGAATAAAGTAAATGGTTTAGTGAGAGGGAACTTGTACTGGTATTGTCCATGCTGATCATTCTCTTCAGATAATTAAGGTCTTCTTTTCCTAAGGCTCTCAGTCTGACATCTTCCATGACAAATCACATTCACCCGATCTTTGCATCTAATTTTGTTAAGAGGAAGGAAGGACCAGGAAGAAAAAAAGGGAAAAAGAAGCCTTGCAGAGTGAAATGAAGCACTTCAATGGAGTTATCTTGTTTACCTCTGAAAACTGACTGAAGTCCAAACTGTCAGTGACTTGAAAAAAACATATGTAAGTTTCTGCTGCTTTTCTGATTCCTGAGTACATGACGAAGGAATAGCACAGTAAGACTTTACTTTGTTCACTGAGTAATTTTTCCAAAGTCAATTTGGACACAGTTTCAAAATGAGTTATATGAGATGCAGAGTAGTCATGGCTATTTCTTTTATTACCTGAAATTATGTAATTAAAACGAAAAGACTCTTCTCTGAATGAAGTAATTCCTTTCCCAGTAGTGATATTTCTTGTTTCTGAGATGGTAAAAGAGAGGTACAATTAATCCACTGTCCTTTTATCAAGACCAATAAACAGAGAGTAATAAAATGTAATCTGATTGTGCCATTATCTCAAATGAATATTTTATCAGTAGTTAGCAACTAAATCATAAATTATTTTTTAACAGCTTTTTAATAAGATGAAAGATAATCAGGGCCTGCAATGAAGTGCTGTAATACCCAGTTTGAATAATCACTCTGCTTTCTGTGAAAAAATGAGACCTTTGTGTGCCACTCTGGAAATGTACAAAATTTGAGACCTCCAAGATTTAAAAATAAGGTGATCTACTTGGGAACACACTCCAATATTTCTTAAACATTGCACCCCAAATTTCATCTACATCTTCACAATGTGAGAGGAAGTCATCCCACTGATTGCAGATTGAACCCATATTAACATTAATCTGCAATCACATCTTCATCTCAGTGGTCACTTTTACTAATGAGCTGCATACAAGCAGTGAAGGTTAATCACAAACTCGGTGGTTATAAATTGCATTAACATGGATTTCTAGGCAAGCGCAAATGCTGCCAGACCTTCTTAGTCCTAGAAAAAACATGTTATATTCACTTGGTATCCTACTGTTCGTTCATTTTCTCCACTACACATTAAACCCAAAAGTGAATATTTTTTATTACAGTATTTGGCATGCTAGGCATACTGAATTAATAGCAAAATAATAATACCACTATTAAAACCATCAATATCAACACAGGATACTACAAAACTGATGCATCTCATTTTCCAGTCTTTCTAGGGTTTTTCTATTAGTTTTTTATTTTTAAGAGGCAAAGGACTTCACAAAGAGGCTCTTAATCTCATCTTTCTTGAAAGAAATCAACAGCTGCTTAATCACTCTGTAACTGGTACTATAAATACGAGATGAATTTCAGTGACAAATAGAAATGTAAAATTTTCCGCTTGTGAAGCATTGTGCATTCAGTGTTATCAAATCTAATCCTCATCTGGGATAAACCAGCACAATTTTGTTCCCTTCCTCTAGGCCAGTGCATTTCTGCTGTAAGTAGATAAATGCTGTTTTAGTTAGCTGATCAAACTCACATCAGATTTTCAGCCTCCTTTTTCCATTCACCTGACTGACTGGTTATCGACACACTTCTTAGCACTTTTGGCCAGTGCCCCTCCTTCAAGTAAGACTGTAGCTTACAAGTGGTGGGTTTAGGAATCATATTCGCAAATGCTGACCCTATGAGCTTCTATAATAAATTAATAGTGTAAGAAACAATAGCAGGTTAGTCATAAATGGCTTTTGCAAACTATTAGGCTCCAAAATAAACAAAAATACTTGATACTTGTAACAACCATTTACAAGTATGCTTTCAAACACTGCAAATATTACTCTTACTGACAGATAAGGTTATTAATTTTTTAACACTTGCACAGTGCTTGTCATGTTAGAAGCACTCTACAAGAATTAAATAATCAGTCCTTACTACTGCTCAAATAGGTTGTGAATTGCCCCAACTAGAATTTAGTGATCACAGATATTTCAACCTTCCCTGAAACTAATGTCAATGATATTACCTAAATGTGACATCTTACTCCAAATAAATGCAGGAGCAGAAATTAAAACAAAAGAAAAACAGTTCTGTCAAAACACATTTGAAAGAGTCTCTTACACCTCTCATACTTCTTTATGACATCTAGCTTTAGTTCTTTCTGAATGGTACAATTCTGGGGGAATCAGTTCCAACCAAACTTGGGTGATTCTTTTTGCACAGTATTCGTATTACTACACATAACAGGAGCATGCAAAGGGGGATTACTTAAAAATATTTTTTCTACTTGGAAAACTATTGACTTACTATTTTCTGTTTCACTGTCCCAGAAACAAATAAAGGCAGAGAGAAATAATTTCAGCCAATGTAAATTTAGTGGCTAGCACCAATGAACAGCTAACACTTAAAAAAATTCCTAAATATCAGTTTTTCCACAGGACCACTTAGAACCCTATTACGCTCTCATCACTATTGAACATTTTGCTTAATAGTACTGATACATTTGGTTCGACAAATAGTTTTCAATCACCCATATTTCCTAAAACAGCTCTTCAGTTCTAGAGTGGCTTGATTTTCCATTTTCGTTGAAATGACATGTAACTTCCAGTGCTTTATATTCACCATAAATTGTTTTCCTATGTCTACTGCAATACACAATTCTAGTTGATCCATGGTATCATGGCATGAAAATGAGATCAACCACAAGAATGCTTATATTTTTCTTGACCTGTACATTTTGTGCATCTTTTGCAGAGCAGGAAATCACCCAGGAGTTATTTATAATATTATGGATTTATTTTCTCTCTGTGTGCTTGTATAAATTTCTAGTTTTCAACCACTTGAATATTGAAACATTGAGAAATTACTCAATGTGATAGTCATTGTATCAAATGATGCAATCTAATGATTCGTTACGTTTCTTGACTTTATACAACTGTGTAGAACTTTGTCAGTTCTCTCGTAATCAGAGGTGACAGGTTTCTGTCCACATAAATGTGATGATCTCAAGTGAGACAAATGCTTCATGAGCAAGCATTTAGTTGATATTGGGAAGGAGGACTCTTTAGGAGATGGAGAACCACACCCTCATTTGTGCTTATCTATGCATGTGTACCTCTTCCATTACCTTCTGTAATACATGTTCAAAAGCAAATACCTGCTTAGCAAAAATATGAAACAAGACCACTAAATATTACAAGATACTCTATCTTTTGCTTGTTACACTCACATATGTGTTCATAATTCTAGTGTTACAAGAATCCATGTAGGGTTATTTGGTAAATGGCTAGGCTTCAACGTTTTTTTCTCTGTTGTAACTCAGTCGCTTCCTTTTAACAAACCCAAATAAAACAAGAAATACATGGAATATAGACAATAAACTACTAATTGATTCATCTTACAGTTCACCCCATGAAACTTTTGACAGGTCATTCAGAGATTGTAGTGATAAAGTTTCTATGGAGCCAATTTAGAACAGGAAGAAACAAGCTGCCAAATGTACAATACACATCATTTACATTTAATCCACAGACACAATCTCACTTTCATTTCTTTCCTGACAGTTCAGAGTGCCAGCATAGAGTAAAACTATGAGATGTTAAGAAAAATTCATCATTATATGGCATTTGGACGAGAAATAATTCACTTTTTCTATTAAGAGCTTCATTCATTCAGGAATTCTACAAGGTTATATTAAGGCAGATTCCAAACACTGACAAATTATGTGTTTCTCATAACAAGCTGCTTGAGGACAGAGCAAGAAAATCCCTATAGAGAATATAAATGCTGAGTAAATCAGCCTCACTGAGGATATTTTTAAGAAGTATCAGTGACACACTTGATTGTTCTGTTATAAAATCTTGTACCAAGGTGAAGATGTACATACCTCTTCAAAATTCTTCATGTCTTTTCTGTCCCTTCCTTAGGTCCTCCTATAGATTTCCACTACATCTTTTAAATATATCTTTGAAAGTGATGACAATGAGTTTCTAACATGTCTGACTCATTGCTTTAGCAAGTCTGACTTCTGTGAAATAAAATGATTGAGATGCTAATGTAAGGATAAAAAGAGGGTCAAAAGGATACAAAATTTAATTTAGAGGCACTAACAGATTAATAACATCCACAAAAAATCACCAGATTACTTGATTAAATGCTGACTTTAACTGATTTTTAACTGATTCAACAATCTTCTGACTTACACTGTTGGCTAAGAAAGTATTTTCACAAACATGGGTCATTGAACCAGCAGATCATAATGGCTTCTTTAAAAGCCTTTTAAGGTCTGTGTAGCTTTGGAGCAATTACATATAAGTTCTGTCAACATGACTACTCTCTATGCACATTATATTCTAATGCCAAAAAACCCTCAATGGATTTCACCAGAAGAAAATAAACAACATGTGTTTAACAGTATCATGCTTTCAGCAGCTAAATCTTGTTTCCTTGTTGTTTTTTTTTGTTAATATTGTTAGTACGTGAATTCTAAGAACTGAATATAAACCAAATGGGTAAAGAAAAGGAAGTAACACTTCTCTGGCGAATTATGATCTCAATCTGGCATCCTCCCCTTCCTCTTCAAGAATTATAAGCCCCTCAAAAATAAAAGTTCAGAACCGAAATTTGCAAAACTTTTTTTCGAACAGCTCTTATTAACCAGAATACATACTGTGATGAGCATGATTTACATTATTATCTTGATAAAATAGCAAAAACAGCTCTCATTTTTCCATTTTCATTGCTAAAAGTTGAAGGGCATTAAAGAGTCACACCCAGCAACTGCTTAATTGTGTACAGAACTGGCTTATTTGTTCCCTCAGTGAGTGTACACATCATAGCAGAAGCTGAACACACCTTTCAATGTTTTGCTGGAGTGAAATCAAACCACAAGTGCTTAGGCTCACCCTGGTTCATACAGCAAAAAGACCAAGACATCATCACAGTCATAGTATATCAAGGGTATGGATGGATAGGAAATAGAACGTAATAAAAGCTCCTAAGTATGGCAGAGAACAGAGCTTCTGCAATCTGAACTCAACTGTTCTATCAAATCAAGTTCTGAATGGAATAAGGCAGAGTTTTCTAAGGGCAGTCAAGCACCAAAAAAAGAAATAAGAAAAAAGAAAAAAAACAAAACAAAACAACCCACAATCAAACAAACAAGCAAAAACATTTAGCTGAGAAATATTCCATTTTTTGAGTATTTAGTTTTAAAATGTCTATAGGAGTCATCTATTATCTGGAATTAACTGGAATTAATAAAGGCTGATTCATAATATTCTCTCACCTGTGTTACACAGGATTCAAACCATGCAACTGAGTAATGATTTTATGTTTGGAAAAACCTGTAAATCCATTAGCACGTGTGGTGGTAAATGATAAGGAAATCCAACCTAGTTTTCTTGAAAAGCAAAAATCAGGAAAAAAAAAACCGGCATAACCTATTTTGAAAGTGGCTGATTGTAGAATAGATGACTAAAAGGAAAAAAAATCTTCTCTTTGCCCAGAGTTTAGAACACAGTTTAATTACATAAGGGACAAATCTGTCTAGCAGAAGTTCTCTGCTGAAAAGTAAGAGTATATAAAGCAAGAAAAACAGCTTTTACCTGACATTTAACTACTAAAAGAATGTAAAAATCTGAAAAATGAATGGAAGGCCAGGATAAATAAACAAGTTTGCTCCTCTTAATCATAGTAGTAAATGATAAACTTTTCTGGAGCATCTTATAGCTTTTAGAAATAACAGTAAATTATCTGTTCCAAGTTTTTATCTCAAAATCTCCCCACTGAATGGTATCTCCATAGATAGAAATATTTCTCAGGAAATGTTGAAAAACAGTGTCGTGGTTTGGCCTCGGCGGCAACAAAAGCGCCACGTGGCAGTCCTTTGGTTCTGACGCCGCACAGCACTGGGGAGAGGATGGGAAGGAAAAGGCAGACTCATGGGTTGGGACAAAAACTGTTTACCAGAACAACAGGTATTGCAGGGAAACAGTAACACGATGGAGGACACAAACACCAGTACGATACCGACCACAGCCCGCACCGCCCCGCCCCGACCGCCGCCGGCACCGCCGAGTGGCACCCCGGCACCGCCCGCCCAGATATACACCTACGCCATGACGTCACTATGCCCACTTCGGGTTGTGGCCCCTCCCCTTCACGGCCAGCCCTCTGCTGCACCCCGGGGTTGGTGCACGTGGGGTGGAGTAACTGTGCCTGATAGAGCCAGGGGAGGATCAACCCCGTCCCTGCTGGAAACCAGGACAAACAGTTTCTTTTCCTTTCCCTGGTTATTGGAAGACGTTTATTATGAGAAAACCCAGGATAAATTTTCATCTTGAAGGTTCTTTTATTTTGGGGGTTTTTTTCTATTGTTGTAGACCCTTAAATATTACATGGAGTGACACAATATAGGCCATCCCAGAACATACTGGAGAATCAGCCTGAAAATACTAGAAACTCAAAATTCTTAGAAGAAAGAAGGTCTTTATGTATAAAAAAAATAAGCATCAAGAAGTATATCATGCTGAGTTTTTTACTAACTTACTTTCCTATTTTTGTCCAAGGCCTGTCTTACAAAATATATTTACACTCATTTATGTTGCAGATTTCTTTCAGTGACTATGGCCATTCTAACAAATTATTTGAAGTGATTAACGGAAAGGGTATCATAACAGAGATAGTTTTCTCTCAGTATGCTAGAAATGTGAGCAGCTCTCAGTCTGACCACAAAAACCAAAAAAGATACCATTTCTGAAGTCAAGTTCAATGTCTTTAGTAGGCTACATAAACTAAATACATGGTTAACAGCTAGTTTGTGTGCACATGCACCCAAAATTTCTGTTAGATTTCTTGAAATTATTTAACACTGTCTGGCACAGTGTATGAAAATACAGAGCTCATTTGCAACCTGAAGGGCACAGTTACTGGTCATAGTTAATGGTTTTCTACATAGTCTACAAGTGCAATTCTGTCTCATTTTCACTACATACATCCATTTTTTCAAGGAGTTAGCTCCTTTTCCAGATTTCTATTCTCAGATTTACTGACATGGAAAATAGGGTTTAGAAACTAGATAACCCTGCCTCTCCAATGCTATAAACGCCATTAGTGAAACTTCTTCGAAGAAATTGTCTGTTCATTGATCTGAGCTTAAGCCAAGGAGAATAAGTGATAGCACAGACATTACTACCCCATGCAATAAAACAACAGTACTTGCAGGAAATTCGCAAAAAAACACAAGCTGAGCTGCAATTTTAGAACTATCAACTAAGTAAATCTGCTGATCTCAAACTAATAACAAAGACATGGTACATTTTGTCATAAAATTACTGTTTCAACAAATCTTCGCAAGAAATTATAAACCCTAGCACAGTTCTCACTTTGAAGCATCACTGAAGTAGGGGAATCTGGACAAATTCCAGAACACCAGCAATATTTTACTCACTTGAGTTTAGTTTTAATATCATTTAGAATATTGCATTTCCTGATTCATTAGAGATTAATTCAGTAGAAAAAATTAAACTCTTGTTCTGATTTGTTCTACGTTCACCTACAAGCTCCAAAATTTTGGTTTTGAAAAGAAGATTGTTTGATATGCAATTGCAACATGGCACCTCAGATTAAGTTATTGTGGGGCTTTCGTGGTTTCAGTTTATTTTTCCTTTCCAGGACTTACTGACACAAGATATTTTAAAGTTTGGGGGAAACTAATAAACAGACAACAACACCCCTAATCTCAGGCAGAATAAAGGTTTAAGATATGGTAAGCAAGTTAGGAAGTAGAAGTAATTACTGTTCCAGTTTTCCTTCTGAAAAATATATATTGTCAGTTCTATGCACCAATAAATTCCATAAAACTTTAGCAGTACCTGGAAGCCATAACTGAAATTGTTTTCAAAGGATTACTTTAAGTGGAAATTTGCAAAGACAAATCACCCAAGGTACAATGAATGGAAACCAAGCATAAATTAAGTGTATTTTTCATACAAACGCTGTTTGCAAGGGAACTGTATATAATATATAACCGTATATAACTATATATACACTTGGATAAAGGTGGTATCTCTGGCTTTTAATGGATGCTTTCTTAACAGGTGCCACAGCCAAACTCATACATGTTAGTTCCTACTGGTCTACTTACACTGCCTACTCCAAATACTGATTTTTTTAAAAAAGTTTATAGTTACACTTCCAGAAACCTCTACTTTTCAGAATTTTTCATTTTGCTTTGGCCTTCATACCGTACTAGATTACTGCATTCTCCTTCTTAAGCTAGTGACATTGGACAATAAGAATTAATTTTAGTTGACATTTTAGAGAGTTGCTATCGTACGATATCACTTCCTTTGGGCATACGTCTTTTCCATTGCACTTATTCAGAAGAATAAGAATGTGAATGTGATCAACATAGTTCCTCATTCAGAACATAAAGTCAGCCACCTTCAGAAGAAAGTGAGCATATCTACTCAACATCTTAAAAACTTTACCAACATTTTTGAGGTTCTGATCCGTATCTCCATCTTTATGTATCCCTCTCATTTTATCTGCTGTTCCTTAACCCTTATCTATCAATGCAGCACTTGTTTTACTCTGCAGTCAAGAATTACTAACTTCTCATATTCAGACGTTGAACTACGTGCTATTTTTCAAGCCACTGTAAGCAAAAGCTTACAATGTAAACCAACAGTTGTTGGGTGGATGTCTAGACATACAGCGATCAAAAGGAATATAACGATCAATGAGTTCTAGGGCAGTGTATTACCCTGTAGTAGAATCTCTGTATTTTTATATTCATTTCAGTGGAAGTCTAGAAGAACCAATCGGTTTCAGCCAGATGTCTCAAGCTGGGTGGTACAAGTAGTTCCTTCACGTCTTGGGAGAAGAAGAATCAGAGTTTGTTGCAACATTCTACGGGTTTTCATAAACCGTAGCATTCAAAATGCAGTATATAAAGATTCTGATACTTCTTTCAGGATTGTGATACTCTTCCTTGTGAGCTTTTTATGGTTCTTGCTTCTTATCTTATCAATGTTTAACATAGAAAGAAACTTAAAGTTCTCCACAAATATAATTGATTTTATTAGCAACTCATTAGCTGCTCATATTAATAACCAATAAGATTGAGTTCAGCTTCAACTGGATCACATTCAAACAAAAACATTCAAAACAAAAGTTGTTGTCCACGCATCAGTTTTAAGCATGTTTTCACTAGGAAAGTGGAGACACAGCAAAGAGAAGGAAACTTTGAAATGAGGTGAGATTCTTCCTTAACATTACGTCCAAAATGTTTTACTGTGGCCCTGACACGGAGCTAGACCTAATAGCCTAAATTTACCACCTAGTAAATTGCCTAGTCTGTTTAGAATGTAACATCTGTTTACAATCTAATGAAGCCGCATCACTTTACATTGGTAATGACGTTCCTTGAAGGTGAATAATGCTCCAGTAGTCTCACAGAATTTTCCCCTGTGGAAAGACGCAGCCTTTTAAAATTTGTATAAATGCTCAGAATAGACTCCCGGAGCACTTTAGTGCAATGAGCTTTGGGAAATGCTTTCAGGAACACACCTGAGGAGTGAAGAAGACACTGAAACACAGTAAGAATTGACAACGGGAAAATTTAAAATTTATCTACAGTAACTGAGTCATTGATCATAACGATACTTAATAGTTTATCATTTGCTATATTGTGGTTACCAGACCATTGGTCTGATGTGTGACACCAGCATTCAGAATTGTTTACTCAGCTTATTCAATTGACATACAAAAACTCTTCTTGAAGTAGAAAAGAAGACTACTGCCAGATGTCCCAGGCCAGACAGACAACCAGCTATGTTTTTCCCAAAGAGAAGATTGCAGCTTGCAGGCGAGTGAAAATTGCCTCGCAATCCCATTTACCATTCCAAGTGCAGAAATAAAACCCTCAGAAGATGATGTTCAATTAAATTATGGCTTCTACTGCTGATGAGGGATGTTCCTCAGAGGTAGGCACTGCGACCAGTACTATTTAACTTTTTTATCAGAGACATGGACAGTGGGATAGAATGCATCCTCAGCAACTTTGGCAATGACACCAAGCTCAGTGGCATGGGCAACACACTAGGGGGAAGGGATGCCATCCAGAAGGACCTGGACAGACTCAAGAGAGGTGGGCTAGTACAAATCACATGAAGTTCAACCAAACCAAGTACAGGATCCTGCACCTGGGACTCATCAATCCCGGCACAAATACCGGGCAGAGAATGGCTGGAGGGCAGCCCTGAGGAAAAGGACTTGGGAGTGCTCCTGGATGAGAAGCTCAACATGAGCCAGCAGTGCGCGCTGGCAGCCCAGAAAGCCAACCGTATCCTGGGCTGCATCAAAAGAAGCGTGAGCAGCAGGTTGCGGGAAGTGGCTCTCCCTTTCTATTCTGCATTTGTATGACCCCACTTGGAGTACTGTGTCCAGTTCTGGAGTCCTCAGCACAGGAAGAACATGGAACTGTTGGAACGGGTTCAGTGGAGGGCCACAAAGGTGATTATAAGGATGGAACACCTCTCCTATGAGGACAGGCTGAGAGAGCTGGGGCAGTTCAGCCCAGAGAAGACAAGACACCAGGGAGACCTTGTAGCAGCCTACAGGAGCCTACAGGAGAGCTGGAGAGGGACTCTTTGTCAGGAAGTCTAGTGATAGGATGAGGGGTAATGGTTTTAAATTGGAAGAGGGGAGATTTAGATTAGATATTAGGAAGAAATTCTTTACTGTGAGGGTAGTGAAACACTGGAACAGGTTGCCCAGAGAAGTTGTGGATGCCCTGTCCCTGCAAGTATTTAAGTCCAGGCTGGCAACCTGCTCTATTGGGAGGTGTCCCCGCCCATGGCAGGGGATTGCAACTCGATGATCTTTAAGATCTCTTCCAAGTCTAACCATTCTACGATTCTATGATACTTAAGCATATCCCCGTAAAAACAGTTAAATCTCCTTGAATAACATCCCATTGAAGTCATTGACCCATGCTTCATCTGTGCTGGGGAAGAGGAGGGAAATCAGAGATGTCCAGTAGCTGGTGTACTATGTTTATAAGGTCACCCATATTTTCATCATCTACAGAACAAGCCTATAACAAAATATTTTTACAAGGGCTACACATAAAAAGAACTCAGTGTTAGCTCCCACACATAGTTCCAAATAGAAGATATTAGTCATATAGCCTTAGGTGAAAAAACTTTAGTATCTCAAATCTTAGCAATTGAGGTATTAGAGCAAAGACGCCTCAGTATTCCCATGAGCTCTGGAAACTTCTCCATAAGCCAGAGTTCAACAGGTTTTCCAGCAGAGTACAAGACCTGTTTACTTACTCAAAAATCTTTTTATTACTAAAACCAGTCTTTTTAAATTATTATTTATTTACTCTATAACAGGGAAATGAGAGTAAATTTGGATCTCTATATAAATAAATATAAAATAGAAAAAGGTACTTAAGATAATACGCAGAGCAATTCATTTTGATTACTCCAAATAACATCTTAATGACATATCTTATTTAGTTAACTGGCACATATGGTATTTTCTGAGCCAAAGATTTTTCAGATAGGAATCTGCATTTCTAATGTATATTTTCTAACATTATTTGAGCTTCAGGCTGCTTTTCTGCAACAGTTCAATTGCCAAATAAAAATAATAGCATAATCAATACACTACATTGTTATGATTATTAGATAAATGTAAAGATTAAAAGATTTTTAGAACTCAGTAATGATAGGGAAATCTAAGCCATACTCAGTTAAGAAAAAGAATAGGCAAGGTCTAAATACTAAAGTTGCTTATAAAAACCTTTTACTTTCAGAGAACAAAATCTACATACTGTTCCTCAATATGGTCACTCATCTCTTGGTCAGCTTTCAAATCTGGAAAAAAAAAAAAGAAAAAAAAAAAAGAAATCACCAGAAAGCACAAATAACAACTTCATCTGACAGGTTTTAGATGAGGATCCACATATGCCTAGACAACATTTTGCTTATGCATATTAATTTTCTCTACATGAAACTTTTCTTCCACTTACTCTCCAGGAAGGCTTTGTTAATTTTAGCTCTGGAACAAAGTTCTCATTTGACAAATAGTCAGATAATAGTGCTACCAATAAACAGCATTTTTCCCTGTATTTTTCCATCAAAAATGTTTCTACAATGAGCGAAAGAAGTTTGTGGTCATCTTGCTTATTCAACTTACTTCATTTCTATGAAAACCAAGGCAATATTCCCACTAATCGGAGATTTTCTCAGTATAAATTTGCTCAGCATTGAATTTTTTGCTATAATTCACACTAAAATTGTGTGAAAACAGAAAAAAATGTCAACAAGTTATTGTACTAGCCAAAGAGGCTGCTTGGAATAAACACCTTGCATTACACTTTGCATCCCTTCCTCTGGGCTTATTAGTTTTCTAGACTTGACTACTCCACATGCTCTTTTGTTGATATAGGCTAAATACTTGAGATCTTCCCAAACGTAACAGATTTCATTGCATTCCAAAAGCCAAATACAGGCAGATAGACAATTTTGCCAGCATATAACACTTGGTTTCATTTTCCCCCAACTCTGATGGAGTTCTTCTTGAAAGAGATAATTTAAAGGCAGTCTTAATTTCACATTTCTTCAAACCGTATGAACCGTCAAAAATTACTAAGTTCCTTTACACAGATCAAGATAGCTAAAGGACATGCTCTTCAATTCTACTTACACTAAAATTTGTGTTCAGGAGTAGCATTCTAGTCATTTTGCTTGTCAGTATCCGTTATCTCCAGCAGAAAATGAAACCTACCAGACCTTGCTCATAAATACGAAAAAGATAAAGTGATATTCACAAATTTGTATTTCTTCATCTTTCTTTCTTTCTCAAACACTTCTGACTTCACAAATCCTGTATACTTTAATCTGTTCAAATCAATTTAGGGCATTGTAAAATGCTAAAACAACTACTATAAGGTCTGTTTTATCATTTTCTTTAGTCAGAAAGAGAGAGAGAGAGGAGAGAGAGGTATTCTTCAAAAGTGTAAAACATAGATTCTTAACCTTAGAAGGTGTCATATTCAGATTGGAGCCTGTCAGGCATATAGTCTTGGAAGGGATAAGAACTTTGTAGATGTATTCTACACATATCAGTTCATGAATACCTACTCAAGAGAAGAAAGCAGAAAAAGGGAAATTCTGCTAAAGCTGAAAAAAGAGAGCTATTCCAGTTCTAGCCTTACAGCCTCCACAGTAGTTAGCATGCGTAAGAGATACCAAACAGTAAAATATACCTGAAAGAACATCAAGAAATCCCAACTGAGTTGTCCAGCTCCTAGAAAACAGATGTATATATGTGGCTGAATTATTGTGAGAGCTCCACATTTCTGAAAATACTATATATTTACAGAATACAACACAAAACATCCTGAGACGTTTTCATTCTGTAAACCACAAAGTGTTATTTGCTCAACATGAGGCAAGGCCTGCATGAAACCGAAATGAAAATAAATAATTAAATAATCTATCAACTCAAGTTTCTTGTGAAGAAAATTTAAGCAAGGCTACCTTCTGCTGAAACCAATCCAAATGAAACATTGAATGCAGCAAGGTGAAAACACTTCATTTTGTTCCAGAACAAGTATCCTTCTTGGAAATTCAATGCAACATTTAATCTTCAAGAATTTGCCCTTCAAGAAGAAAAAGAACTTCTCTTGATTTTCACATATTGAGAAAAAATTCTTTTTCTTAGAAATATTTAGATTTCAGCTGGTGATACTAACACAGAACAGGGTGGGGAGACATAGTTACATGGAATCAAATTTTTAAGTTTTCTTTGCTTTTGCTTTTTAATTTTTCTTACAAAGCAAAGTAAAATAAATGTGAAAACACATTGGAATCCTTGAGTTGTGAATATGATCATAGCTTTTTATCTATCAACACACAATATATTTATAGGGTATTTAGCTGAGGTCTCAGGAAATTCGATGTAAAATAAGACTTCTATTATGTTTTCATAGTTCTGGAGATCTTGCAGGAGAATCTTGAGAAAAGTTTTAGGTACCAACACGACATCTGACCAGAAAGCCATCAGTTCACTTCCTTTTTCTCCCCAGATTTCTCAAAAATCCTCTAGGTATAAGCTCATCTGCAATGTAAGTCCTGCAATAATTAGTATCCTATGCACAGAATGTAAAATCAACTTTTTGCATTAGAACCATCTGTACTCATCTGGCAAACATCCACAAGCCAAACAACTAATCAGCAAACTACTTGCCAATCCCGTCTGGTACAAGGAGTTCCAGGGCCTGAGCACCTCAACCATCTCCTCCCTCTGAAGCAGCAGTAGTGTCTCAGATGCACCATGACAGTCTTCATAAAAGCACCAGTCACTACCTGATCTCACATTTGGGGTCTTCCATATTAAGGCATGGATAAATTGAGAGGGTAGCAGAGTTTTTCTATGCAACATGTATGTGTGTTTGCATTCACCCTCAAAAATAGAAGCTTTATGTGGCATTTCTCTGCCCATGAATTTTCAGCATGTAAAAACTTCTGGAATATTTCTTGCAGCACTATAATCGGCTAAGAATAGTGTAATTAGTGTTCCTTTCCGTACAATCAAAAATACGAGATAAATAAACACAGATAAACATGATAACATTTATAGACTGATATTATAAAAACCCAACCAGTTGTCAGAGGAGCAATAACTACTGAAAATAGGTCAAGCTATTCAAAGAACCGATATCAGAAGGAATCAGCAAAATTTTGCCTTTTTGCTGCCTATGCTCAAAGCTAAGAATATTTGTTTTCCAGCTTAAAAATCCTGCTTAACATCTTCAAAATAATTCAAAGGCTAGAAAATATATTTACTTAAAGAAACAAAAGAAAAAACCCACAGCAGTCAGGTTCAGTTGAACTGTGAAATATGACAGTATTAAAGTTTGAAGACATTTGTCTTTAAACTGTATTTCTCTTCAAAATAACATATAGCCTAACCTGCCAAAATTAAAGGTTTGTCAGATGTTAGTTCACTTGCTGTAATACAAGAAAAGGTCAGAAAGCAAACTGAAAAAAGAATCTAGACAGCCTTAACCTCAAGGCTTTACTTTATTCCAAGAGACAGGGTTATCAGTCATATTATTTCCTATAAAAATAAAAAGAACTAAGAAACAGAAAAAATCATAAGACTTAACATTCAAAGACATGACAAGAGGCTACTGTTCTGATTTTGTAAGCAATTTTAAATCATCTGAAGCAAAATATCATCCACCTTACTTCAACATTCAGATAATATTTTCAGCTTCTAAACTAGCCTGTGATCGTTTAACTCATGGTGAATTTCTGAATTATTTAAACACATAGAGATAATATAGGGCGAAACAACAAAAAATCTTATACAAAAACCCAAACAGACAAAAATCCTGACAGCCTCCTTGAAGTAAGTAATTTACTTTTGTCATCTATCTACATGTGATTCATTGGATTAAGCCAATCATTGCTTTATCCATGCTCAGGGTAATTCCATAAAGTTATACCAATATTTTGCACTATAATGATGAAAGAATAACAGCTATCATTGAAATTATGCAAGTCTTCTTCATAAAAGAATGAGCAAAAGGTATTGCTAGTAACACTATTATTACTGGCAGTGAAAATTTGGAAGAACATTTAGATTAATAAAAACCTGGGAAAGAATAAAGAAAAAACGTATTTATTGCATAATAAGATTGGAAGAAGGGCATTCATTGTTACAAAACATTGTGATAGTAAATTCTTGGCCAGTTTCATGTTCAGTCAAACTAGGTTATTTCAAACATCCTCAGAAAATAACTTCGCCATAAGGTAGCTGCACACAGCATGTCACTGCTAACAGCTGAAGTGAGAGCTGAGACAAGGCTGCCATAACATACCTCAGGTTCTCCGTAAAGAGGAAAAGCTGGAGAAAAAAATAATGGGCACATATACATACAAAATTACTGAGTAGCATCTTTCCCTCCAACACACACCCTCCTTTTTTCTCACCAAAAAGTCACTTCCAAACTATTTAATTGAAACTTTGATCATTTTGATGAGTAAGAGCATTTCTATTCTGAAAGAGACTATAAAATAACTTTACATTTGACATAAGAAACTTGAAAGCCCTAGAAAGACACAGCTTGATGTTTTCCAGTAATTTTCTTTTAGGAAAAAGACCTCTGTTATTCCTACAGTCTAAGCTTCACAAACTTACTACGAACAACAATGAAGTGTCCCAACAGCCGCGAGGCGATGAATTTTCTGTGTATTCAAGGGTCTCATATTAAATCTCACTTTTCAAAATCTAATACTGAAAGAAATAGCACCCCAGATTTTTTGCTACTACATGTAAAATAAACTAATTAAACAAACAAAACCCCATCTACTTTCTCAATTTTCATCATTTACATTGAGATTAAAATATGAATATATATATTTATTGAAGTGTTTAAATTTTATGAAACATGAATAGTCCTACTTCTACTGTTACTGTAGAAACTGACCATGAAGGTCACCAGAAACATCCTGTTTACTTGAATTCCACTTGGTGCTCTTTTCACAAGTCTATCTGTATTCTCTCTACTCTTCATTCAATTCTGTGTATATAAAATTGAGATATTCAGTAGAATTGAAGCACTTGTCTATTAGAACATCTTCTTTTAACAATCATAGATCAGTATTGACCTCCTCCTTTCCTCTTTTTTGTTGTTGTTGTTGTTGGTTGTTTTGTTTTGTTTTGTTTTGTTTTGTTTTTTTTTTTTAATGTTAAGTATATTGGCAAACATGTATTCTGCTCTGGAAAGCTGTTCCAGAACATTTTAATTCAGTTCTGCTCATTACCATCCTATCTCCCTAATGCCATTTAAGTTACTTGCCCTCACATCACTGTTCTGTGGCAAGAAAGAAAAATGGTCCAAGGAGAGAATACATGACCTGTTCATGATGCCACAAAAGTCGTTAAGCAAATTGGATCAACGTTTTCTCATACCAGTTCGCAATCTCTTAAATGTGTTATTTCGCTGAATAATATAAATTCATTGTTTCACAGCATGCAGATGCTCTTGAACTAAAGAAACCACTCGTATTCCATGTCATATTATGATGAAGGAAGATTTTTTTTTTTCCAAAGGGAAAGAAAGAAATTACTTTAAAAGCTTCTATGTAACCTATGTTTCTTGTTACGATTTTGAATTACCGATTGTAGAGCTACCCAGAGCAAACACTTCAGGAAATGGCAAAACATCCATTTGCACACTTTGACCATTTAGTAATTCCTGTTTCCTATAAATGTCATCTGTTTCCAGCTCTCTTCTACACGAGCAAATATACAATTTGGTAACAGAAGATGTCCTTGCATGCCACCTGACACTAGCTTTAAGCTAATTAAATAATTCCTCTATGAATGCTACATAAAAATCAATTATTTAATGGGAAAAAAATGCTGAGACCTAACTGAATCTTTTGAAACAAAGTACGGCCTACAGGGAGGGGAGTTGCAGGAGTGCAGGCCTTAAAGGAACAGGGGATGAGCCAGACATAAATCCTCCTGCAGGTCTAAGGAAGCACATTCTACAGCAGAAGGTTGCTGTTGGGTAGATTAATGCAATGTATATTCTGCCCTGCAGCTGCCAGTTCCTCCTCAGTTCAGGATATTTCCCTTGGGAAAATCAGTACTATTTGGAACATTATCTCCAGCCCAGTTCCACACCCCCAGTACTCCCTGCCTCTTCCTCCTCTCCCCCCTCCCCACCCGACACATACATTGAAGCTCCTGCAAGGGACTCTCAAAATGAGGAGGAAAAAAAAAAAAGAATAAAACAAGAACCAACCCTCACAGCAAACTCACAAATGGACCAGCCACCGCCCACTACAAAAATACTTCCTGGAGCCACTAATGCCCCCACACAAATGATACCTATAGGAGAATTATTTATTTTTTTATTTTTTTTTTCCACTTCATTTGGATTTTTATAGGCTTAACAACCCCATAATAAAATTTAAGGGCTTAACTTTATATGGAATTGAGAAACAGGACATGACAACTAAGAAAAGCTTATGGTTAATTTGTCTGGTTATCACCAGAGACTAACCTATTCATTTCCTACTGTCCAGGATCTGCGAAAGTATTTTGCATTGTGCATTACAAATTAAGGGTTCAGCATAACTTGATACAGTTATTATGGGAATGTGATCATACCAATTAAAGACAATGCATGAGAAAGTCCAAGAGATAAATACCATTTTAGGCTCCATATCCATAAATACACACTAAATTCTGCACTTTCACTGAATGCCCTTTGAGAAAGTTTTCTTATTTTCCCTCTCAACAGTGAAAAAAAAGTATGAGGGGAAAAGAAAAAAGAAACACTGCTGTCTTTCCTGTATTTAATATGGGTTACTGTTGCTTTGCATATGTTCTTTCTGTTGTTTCAAGATAATGTTGGCAGAGTAGCATACCTCAACACTGTTTTTATCACGGTGTGAAAAACACCAGATGTACAAAATTAAAGTTCAAGTTAATCAAAATATTGCTTGACAAAGCAAATAATTGAATTGCACTTTCAATGCACTGTGGTAGACAATAATTAACATGCAGCATCTTCAACATTTGGATACAACTTCCAATTTCCATTTTAACATCATAGAATGCTGTCTACACATTTTTTAATGGTACCCCTGATAATAATATATTCTGGTTTTAATCATATTCCACGTTGCAGGAAATGAAGCTTGCAATTTTCCCAGGTGCTTACCAAATTACTACTGCAAGCTAATTCTCATTCCCCAAGTTAAGAGTTTCAACACTGTGCACATTAACATCCTGCTTATGTTCTTCCTCTACAACAGAAGGTAAGTTAATATGTGCTTCAATTATATCCAGTTTGTGCATTTATAGCACCCTGTGGGCAGCACTAAGAAGGTTGTAAATGTACTTATCCTGCTTCTTTAATGTTCTACTGTATTACAGGGGAGAGAGAAAGAAAGAGAGAGAACTGTATTATGTTATATAGAGAATCAATAAGGAACTCAACTTCACTGTATTGATTCAAGAGGGCTGCTAAGGTACAGCTCTCTTTACTTGCTACAAAAAAGCTTGCTTGAGCTTGTCTTTTATATAAATTTCCCTCTTCTTCATATATGTGCATGAGCACACACGTTATTAAATGTGTATATGTCAGCTTTAATAAAATGTACATGAAGCACATTTTCATGTTTTATAGACACTTTATCTTAAATTAAAATGGAAGATATATTGCACATTTGCCTCTCCTAACTGCATCTATTGACATAATTGAACAGTATCCTAAAAGAAAGCACTATGGTTTTTTCCGAGCTTGTTTATTTTATTGCAGGCCAATCTGAGGTTTCATGAAATAAGTGTATACTTGCACCTATACATCTTATTTTTTTTCTTTATGTTTCCAATGCAGCATTCATCTACTAGTGGCTGACTGAGTGCGTACTCAGATTTTGTATTTTAAGATTTTATTTTATTTTATTTGTAATTGTAACCCCATTGCTTATTGTTCTTTACGGAAGATTTCCAGAAGCCTTGGTGGGGAGGGGAGCCAAAACAAACCAACCAAAAAACACAGTTTTAAAAGCGCTATAGCGTTTTGGGAAGGAAAATAAACCTCTCTTGCATTATGGGACATGACAGTTGTATTTTCTGTAACTAGGAATAGAATAAATCCTTGAGGAAGCTTATATGCAAATTTTTACATTGAAAAATTTTGAAAAATATTTCTTCTCAATTTTAATTTAGACAGTTTTTATCATTTAAAATTTCAAAGTGGAAAAATTGATCGCATGATTGTTAATATTTAGATTTCACCAGACAAATGTTAGATTCAAATCATTCAAGTCAACCAGAGGCAAAACAACAGTTTGTCCCACAAGGCTAGGACAAAAGTAAAGATAGAAAACCTCAAGATTTTTCTCTACCTTAGACCGAAACAGCTCTGTTTTGCTAGCTTCTGCTCTTCCCTTTTTCACAATTTCCAGCTCGCCTTTATAGGGATACTGTAAACTACTGTACAAAAATATATGGATAGGTATAGAACAAAAAAAATTATTTTTTTCCCCTTTCTGATTCATGATGTTAATTCTAGGTGTCTCCTAAAGTTGTCAACAGTCAACGATTCTTAAAACCAGGTAAGCTCAAAACACAGAGTGCTTATTCCTACATATGCCACTTGAGTCTCATTTTCCCTTACTGAATGGTGACGCAGAATGGTTACACAGAAAGTTTTGTAAAGGTTTCAGTTAAAATAAAATCAGTTAAAAGAAACTAAATCAGTTAAAGTCAATGAATATGAAACATCAGTAAAATATCCCCTTACTTAAAAAAGGGAACATAATCCTAATATTCAAAAAGAAAAAAAGAAGACCCAGGGAACTATAGGCCAGTTAGCCTCACTTCCATGCCTGAAAAGATCATGGAGCAAATCCTCCTGGAATCTCTGCTAAGGAACATGGAAAATAAGGAGGTGATTGGAGACAGCAAACATGGCTTCACCAAAGGCAAATCATGCCTGAACAATTTTGGTGGCCTTTTACGATATGATACTGCTGAAGACTTGGTGGACAAGGCAGAGCAACAGACATCATCTACCTGGACTTAAGCAAAGCATTTGACACTGTCCTGCATGATATCCTAGTCTCAGAACTCAAAGTTGTAGATTCGGTGGATGGACCACTCAGTGGATAAGGAACTGGTTAGATGGACGCATTCAAAGGGTTGTAGTCAATGGATAAATGTCCAAGTGGTGACTGGTGATGAGTGGTGTTCCTCAGTGGCCAATCTGGGACCAGTACTATTTAACATTTTTATCAGAGACATGAACAGTGGGATAGAATGCACCCTCAGCAAGTTTGCTGATGACACCAAACTCGGTGGGGCAGTTGACATGCTGGAGGGAGGGGATGCCATCCAGAGGGACCCAGACAGACTCAAGAGAGGTGGGCTAATGCAAATTGCATGAAATTCAATCAAGCCAAGTGCAGAGTCCTGCAACTGGGACATGACAATCCCAAGCACAAACACAGGCTGGGTAGAGAATGGCTGGAGGGCAGCCATGGGGAGAAAGACTTGAGAGTGCTCCTGGATGAAAAACTCAATATGAGCTGGCAGTGCACACTGGCAG
>VXBW01007860.1:1440852-1500295 GCA_013400375.1 Thinocorus orbignyianus
TCTGGAGTCCTCAACATAGAAAGGACATGGAACTGTTGGAACGGGTTCAGTGGAGGGCCACAAAGGTGATTATAAGGATGGAACACCTTTCCTATGAAGACAGGCTGAGAGAGCTGGGGCCGTTCGGCCGGGAGAAGACAAGACACCAGGGAGACCTTGTAGCAGCCTTCCAGTATCTGAAGGGAGCCTACAGGAGAGCTGGAGATGGACTCTTTGTCAAGAAGTCTAGTGATAGGATGAGGGGTAATGGTTTTAAATTGGAAGAGGGAAGATTTAGATTAAATATTAGGAAGAAATTCTATATGTGTGAGGGTGGTGAGACACTGGAACAGGTTGCCCGGAGAAGTTGTGGATGCCCCTTCCCTGGAAGGGTTCAAGGCCAGGCTGGATGGGGCTTTGAGCAACCTGCTCTAGTGGAAGGTGTCCCTGCCAGTGGCAGTGGGTTTGGAACAATGATTTTTGAGGTCCCTTCCAACTCTAACTTTTCCATGATTCCATTATTCTATGATTACCTACCCATGTCCCACAAAAAGACACTCATTGCAGGTCTTAGTAAATCCCGTCAGTTCAGGAGAATCTGCAGTTTAGATAATCAGCTGGCTGATTTCTTACATTTACCATGCCCTGAAATAATGAAAATGAAAAGTATTTTTAAAAAATAATAAAATCTTTGACTTTTAACAATATAGAAAAATATGTTCAATGCTGTTGGCAACTTCTCACCAAGAGCTGGAGAAAGCAAGAGTCAGTTCTTTAACAGTTCACTAACACAGCAGGACAAAGAAACCGAAATTATATGTAAAAGATTCTATTTCCTGTTTTCCCTATAACAATTATGCCATGCAATGACATGAAGAGGGCAGAAAAATTGTTATGCCAATGTGGGTATCATTTTGATGAATGACTGGAAGACTTATTTTACCAGCATGTCAGTGGAACTTTTAAGAACTGCTAGAATAATCTTCGCTTCTCTGTCTTTTCCTTTGTACTATGGATATTCAAGATAAGGAAAAATGATAAATTTTAATGCTTTATGAAGTACTTTGAATGAAACAGAAAAAGTAGAATAAAGATAGTTTAAAAATTGCCTATTAAATTTATACTTCTGGAGTAATTTTTTTAAAAACGAAGATCATTAGCACTTTGTTAAGTTCGTAATTTTTCCTTGTGATATTAGGATTATTAAGTATAATATCATTTTTCACTGGAATATATAGTACAATGCCAAATCATAAGCCAAGCCAAATGGAACACAGAGAGAGAGAAAGGGAGGCATACTAACAGAGGTATTTCTTAATAATGGAAACCTAACAAAAGAGGCATCAAATTTGTCAGCAGAACTGCAGATATGACTCTATCAATAATCCATGGCACTTTTGTATTTCCCATCTGAGGCTATTATACAGCTTTGGATGACAGCCTGCTTCAACTTCATCATACAATCCACTGGGACAGAAACTCATAACTGGCTTTCAACATAGATCCTTCATATAAAGGGTAATAACTGCAGCCAGTCAGTATAGTAAGATTATCAGAGAGTGCAGCAATGAGCTGCAAAATGTGGGAAAGACAGCCTGACAGAAACCTGACAAAATAACCTCAGCAGGATAACTCTTTTAAACATCAAGGGGAGAAAAAAAGTATCAGAAAGATCTCCCACAGAAACTTCCTCAGCACTGTTCAGCTGATGCTTTTTAATTAAACTCATCTTGACCTATATTCAGACATTAGAGAAAATGAATAATTAATCAGAAACTTGAGCTACTTCAAGAAAGCAATAAAGGCACTACAGAATGTTTTATCTGTACTGATGAACATTATTGATATTCTTGCAAGTCCATTGATTTCCAATAGAAGGCTTCAACAGGACTGTCACTGTGACATAACGTTATCATCTAATAATGTATCTATGTGATGTACATAAAAGAAACATAATTGAGTCTGCTAAATGATCAAGGGCAAAAGTTTCAAAACCTTCTGCATGGCTTATTTAGGATCTACTATCCTATTTTCAGAGATTCAACTTAAACATTAGTCAGAGCCAGATAACTTCACCTCTAATTCCTGAACTCCTTCAAAATTTACACAAAACAATATTTTGCATTTGTTTTTATAAAGGCTGGCTTTCACATCCAAGTGGAGACTCATGGGTCTGACCTTGTGCAAACTGCCATACATGATCAAAGCTATTTAATGGTAACATTTTGATTGTCGATATAGAGGTAGATCAATTCTTCTGGCATCTGGTCACAAGTCGTGCTCCCCAGGGCTCAACACTAGGGCCACTTCTGTTGAGAATCTCGATCACTGATCTAGAGGAGGATATAGAATGCACTCTCAGTAAGGCTACAGACACCACCAACTTGGGTGAAAGTGTTTATCTGCTTGAGGGTAGGAAGGCTCTACATAGAGATCTGGACAGGCTGGATTGATGGGATGAGACCCACAGTATCCAATCCAGCAAGGCTCAGTGTTGGGTCACAACAAGCTACAGGCTTGGGGAAATGTGGCTGGAAAGCTGCCTGGCAGAAAAGGACCTGGGAGTGCTGGTCGACAGACAGCTGAAATATGAGCCGGCAGCATGCCCAGGTGTGAGAACTGCTAAGAATACCAACAGCATCCTGTCTCATGTCAGTAACAATGTGGCCAGCAGGACTACGGAACTGATCACCCTCCTGTGCTTGGTGCTGGTGAGGTCACACCTGGAATCCTGTGTTCAGTTTTGAGCCCCTCACTCCAGGAAAGATATTGAGGTGTTGTTGCATGTGAAGGCAAAATAGCTGGTGAGGGATCTGGAGCACAAGTCTTAACGATGAACAGCTGAGGGAACTGGAGTTATTTATCCTAGAGAAAAGGAGGCTGAGGGGAGACCTTATCACTCTCTGAAACTATCTGAAAGGAGGTATAAACTGTTGTGTAGAAGTTCACTTAATACCCATTTTTGCGCAAGAAAAAAATATAACCCGTATATCATTTAATTTTTTGTCTAATCTAATTGACATGGGAAAGAAACCAATAAGCATAATGAAGGTCTCATTCAGATCCTTGTTTATAATGTTCTTATTGCTAGAATTCCAAATTATTTTAAATAATAATTCACAAGTATATAATTAGGTTATAATTACTTCCTTTCAGTAATATTATTCTTCCCAAAAAAGTACTAGGATTTTGCTTTTTTTTTAGAATTTTATCTCTTGTGTTTTCAGAAATCACAGTTCTATTTCAAATATTTCATTTTCACAAGAATAATATTTTTTTTAAAAAGCTCAGGAAATAATTGTCTTTCCTCTTAATACCTTTTTCAATACCTCTCGATACAGTTCTATGAAACTAACCTCATTTTAATGGTGTTCGAGGGGGAAATGTTATGCAAATATCTTGGGATTGGGCGTATTCCTTCTTTTCTTTTTGTTCTTTTTCATGCTTAGCTGCTAACAGTGTTGAATAACTGAACAGCTAGCATGGTTTTCTTACATCTGAAAATATATTTTTTGTGCTATATTGTATTTTTTAAAAAGTTACAGGTAAATTCAGTAATTCAACTGTGGTAAAAAAAAAAAAAAAAACAAAACATAAAGTATGAGAATACCATATGAGAATATAGTAATAATTAGATATTAATAATGCAGGTTTTGAGAGGAAGGAGTCCGTAAAATTTCACCATGAGGTGTTAGGATTAAATGCCATTCTGCTCCTTTAAAATATACACAAGAGGAGTTTCAATTCCCCGTTCTGTCCTTCTCATGCCATTTTGCAAGAAAACAAAAGAACTCACCTAATGGTGTTGTGTAACCAGGTAACCAGTATAGATCCTCAGTCTAGCCAGTCTAAACATTTTTCTGGATTTTCTTTAATCGTTATGTGAGGGAAAATGTTAGTTTTGAGAATAAGGGGAAGAAATATTACTTTTGCTGGGAATTTGCTATCTTCCATTGCAAAAAAATCAACCAAGATGTGTTATTTAGAGTCATTTTGACACATATATATGAGAATTTCCTCCTCTTTCGAAATAAGACAAGTGTGCTTTATTTCATGGTAATTTTTTTTTTCCTGTCTTATAGGTCCTGATTTCCTATTATCTATTTCCTTGAAAGGGCCTTATCTCCCATCATGGGGAGATTCTATGACCTAGTGTAGTGCAGTTTAATATGAAAGTCTGTGGACAGTGGGACATCAGGATTCTATGTCTTCAGCTCTCCTAAAAGATGACATTGCACAGGCCAAAATGCATTTTACCAGAAAAAAAGGAAAAAAAGGGAGGTTTGGAGTGGGTGGAGGGAGGTGATTAACATTTGAAAAGTAAGTATAGGATTTATCTCAACAACTTCGCTGGTTACTCCAGAGCAAAACATCCCAGACTTCCATAGAGAGCAGATAGGAGTAGACATTTCTAGAACAATTCAACTCATTAATTTTGGGTATACGATTTAGGACTGCTCACTGAAAGTGCCCATTTCTTTCCCATGGCTATAAAAAGATTTACTAGTGATTACTGAAATCTTGAAGATCAGCTGAATTCTGCTGAAAAGTTTTTGTGTTTTTTGGCAGAAAGCAAGTATAAATTTCTCCAACAAGATACTCAGTTTCCAGTGTTTGCCTCATCCTCCTACAAAGAAGGGAAATGTCAAAACAGTCTGCAACACAAAATATCTTTATTTCACTTGCCACTACTTATTAATAACAGAGGAACCTCAGATGTCTCTATCTAGTATCTGAAATATAAGGTACTATTAAAGACCATAGTGAGATTTCCGGATAGAAATATCACTAGAAGTGCATAACAACTACTGAAGTACATATATATGAGTACATACCACATATGTACTGTGTTAAATAGCTAGGCATTCCTTCTGAAGCCTACTGCAATATATTAACTCTTCATGCTTCAAGAAACAGATACTGAGCACAAGGTAGGCATAATTCACATGAAATCTCGAACTACAAAAAACTATGAATGTTAACTTTTCAGCCCACTACAGCAGTGAAGAAATAGCCCCATTTTGTCTAATAAATCCTCCTGAGCCTCTTTTATTACTGCTATGACCTTTTCTTAACTGTTTTCTTCATGCCTTACTTACAAAAAACAGCCACATTCACATTTGAGAATGCTCTTTTGTTTCTGAGTCAATCCTTCATATGGTAACAACTTGTGGAATTATTTTGATGCAGCTTTGTGTCATATCACAAAAATCTTTTTCCGATTTTATAGAGATGATATAAAAATAAAATTATTTTGTGGGTTCAAATAAACAATCTTAGCATATTCAATCAGAGTGTAATGAGCATTCTTCAAAAAAGTAACTCACCTCTGTACCATACCAGAAAACACATAACTTCTTAGAGAAAAATTGAATGAAGAATTTGTACAGTTGTGGATTCTTAGAAAGGCTTCTCTTGCATATTACACAAGCGTGTTAGCCTCCAGTCTCCACTAAGGCATTAATTTCATTCCATGGACACTTTAAAATTCAATTCTGTTCTGAGCCAAGGATGGAAACCAGACTTATTAACATTCTCCATGAGAGAAAAACCCCGGAATCCTTGCACTGAGGCAGGTTCATGGTTTTGCTAAATCCAGATTCTCCAGAATTCCAGAGTTTCTGTTCCTGGCAGCAACTTTATCCCTGATTATTGCAAGATTATGGATACTTGGGTGCATGATATCAAACCACTTGATTTAAGACAGGAAGAAATTGGCATTTTTCCAGCTGATAATAAATATATCACTCTTCATTTAAATCCTTATTCAGTATTAGAAATGTGAATCATACAAATCATGAAATCTTAATAAGGCAACTATCATGGATTTCCAGCTTTCCATGCATCACACATTAGCAATTCTTGAACCACTTTTTTTCTGGTAATGTCCTCTCAGGGACAACGTATAAGGGCCATCGTCCATAGCAAATATTAATTCCTTTCTAGAAATGAAAACATTATGGAATTTAATATTAAAAATATATGAAATATATTTAATGTATGTTCATATGCAACATAAACATATCTATTAAAATAATACAAGGTATGTTAAAGATTTTATTGTGCTGTGTTTCTGTTTATTGTAAAGGTGTTCCGTATTTCAGAAGGTGCAGTGGTTACCATGGAAACTAATTTTTAGTCTATTGCAGAGTAAATAATTCCATAAATCTCACTTCATATCCAGTCCACAGGTATGATTTTCCTTTATTATTGATATGGGGGAAGAGAAGGGGATAATTTTTTCCCTATGCATTTTTTCTATGTATTATAGTAGCTTTCCAGTTTGTCTAGCAGTGTCTTCTAGAGAAACAGAAGTCATTAGGAACAGAAGAGAAGAATCCAGAACTTGCAGGAGTCCTCAGCTGCAATACTGAATGCTTCATGAACTTATGGAAAATCATTTATTTCTCAGAACGTCATTGCTTCCATAGCTAGAATATAAATAAAGGACTTGCTAAATGTACTTCTCAATAGGTTGAGAAGCTGAACTAATTATTTTTGTAAAATGATTTAAAATACTGCAACTAAAAGAGCTGTATAAGCTCAAAGTACTACTGTTGTTCTGAGTATTACTGCCATTTATTACTGTGCTGGGATCAGTGATGTTCATTTCTATAGAAAAGAAAGTCATCAAGTGATTTTCACACTTCCTGGAACCTGCACACCATTTATCACACATCAGTATTTTAATGTTTTAATAGAAAGAGACTTAGCTTTCAGCCAGTATGCAATCTTGTACTAAATAAAAATGCACGTGGATGTTTATTCAACACCCCAAGGTGCTTCTTTTAGGAAGGTTGTAGATGGAACTGCAGGAAGAATTCCATCTTTATTGTGTTACATCTTTATATTTTATTTTCTTATTATCTGTGCAACATTCTATGTATGATCTATGTATTTAATAGGAAAACTGTGATTTTTTTTTGTGCTTTTCTTTTTCCTCCCAGAACTTAGACTTCACATTATCCTTTGCAGCCTATCTTTTGCAACATCCATGAAGAGCAGGAAAGTAGAAATCCCTATTCTAGAAAATAGGGACTGAAGCACAGTGGAGCTAACAGATTCATCTAAATCTGTAAAGGAAACCTCTGCCAAGGCCATAAGAGGAATCTCTTCAAACAGCTCCACTGTTTGACTAGTTCTCATAGCAGGGCCTAACCACAATACTAGTAAAGAGGGAAGGTGACAGTCTGAGCTCTGAGTCTTGAACATAGCCACATCCAGCAATGTTATTTGTAGCATTCACCACTGAGCCCATTCAGGACTTTTTGCAATAAAGGCCCATTTGAACTGTACTCCGAGGAAATGGGTTGCTGTTACTGTAAGGAAGCGAAGAGTGGAAGTGAAGGAGATCCTGGTATCTGAAAGAGAAGGAGGAAGCGAGCTAGATGGGGAAGTCCCTGGAGAGTTGGTCCCGCTGCATCTGCCAGGATACAGAGCGGGAAACGGTGAGTGGTGCTGCTGGGAACAGATCCTTTGCCAGTCTCAGCAGCATCTGTCTGTCTGCATCAAGTCTGCTGCCTTTTCCTAGTGCTCTGACATAACAAAAACAGGCAGCAGGGCCAAGGCCATTTTGCTGTCTCCAGGGTTCTGCTGCCTTGGAGAGCTATCTACCTTGGCCATGATGAGACACAGCCTATGTTTAAAAAAAGCAAAGCTGCAGCCAGGGGCATTTTATGCAGTCATATCAGCTTTGCTGTATGAAACATCTTTATGATAAATTTGATGCAAAGAAAAATTATCAAGTGTCTTTGAAGATTGGGAAGGCCTCCATAATGCCATAAGTTCCATGTGGAATCATCACCTACAAAAAAAGATAGAAATAGATAGTGGATATAAAACTACATTTTTTTTCAAAAGGCTACTCTGTCCAAGATTAAGTGCCTCTAAATTCATCTTATTAGTGATAGAGAAAAGTATTTTTAAGTCTAGATTGCATGGGGACTTCTTCATTTTGACTGCTATTGCAGATTTAGATGTGTCTCTGGTTCCATTTACTTCCTACTCAGGCAAAATTTCTTTTAATGTCAATGGAAGGTGCAAGTGCTCAGACTTCATGCAGATTGTCCATGCATTTGAATATCACAAGTAGTTTAACTACTTCGTGTTGGGTAGTCATGTTCCAAAAAAAAAAAAATCAAGGCTAAAATGTCGTTTTTGTGATATTTTCATTGCCTGCCTTGAATCACACTGCTTAGTTCAGTGTTTCCAAGCAATATAATCTTCCTTATACAGGATTTATGGACTTATTCAGGAATAATGAGGGAAAGGAAGATTACCATAATCATGATTTCTGACTTGCTATGTATTTATCCACACACTAATTCTGTAGAAAGCACATTTCCTTTTCTGATGCCAACAAAGTATTCCTCATGTAGTTAATCTGAGAATTTGGGCATTCTGGGAATGTCTTATTTGTTTAGCCCTGAGGTTCTGAATGTTTTGGGTAAATAGCAAAGGAATCCAAACACAGCTTTTGGTTTCAAGGAGAGAAAAGAAAGAAAATGTTCACACAAGGAGCCTTTATATCTAAGTAATTTCTATTCTTGCAAGTCTTCAGACTGACATCAACATTTCAGAGCTTGCCAGACAGATACACCCCTTAAGCAAATGAACTATCACACAACTGCAAAGCTACTGCAAGTAGACCTCCATCGATAATCTACGCATTTTTAAAGTGCCTCCTGTTTCTGGCTGCTTATTGTCCTACTGCATCCTCTGCACTTTTCAAGAACTGAAGTGTTTAATATTAACTGCATATAAAGAATGTACATTTGCAAAGAAGCATTGGACTGAATCTTTTGGCTTACAAATGTTTATATAACTTGATACAGCATAATTTATACTAAATCACTCAAAAGTATATGGGTGAATTGAAGAGTTATTTAAGACTCTTTAACTCCCTTTTTAAATTAAAAGTCATATCTGCAAGCATCCAAAATCATGAGATTCAGGGAAAGAGCTCTTTCATGTCCATTTTAAGATCACAGATGTCAGTAAAAAAACTGTTTAATTTGGCATATCTTCTCAGATGTAACTTCAATTACTCAAAAATTCATGCAAAAAAAAAAAAAAAAAAGTGAAAATGAGTGATTTACTTGACATATACAATGAAGCGTAAAGTATAAAATGAAAAGTAGAATTACAACCAGATGGAGAAAACACTTTTATACGTATCTCTGTAAACTAGCGAAATTTGATTGTGGCGTGCTCTCTACCATCTGACATCCTGAAAAATTCTGTATAGTGTATACAAGTTTTGCACAAAATAGGGAGAGATGAATTCTCTTTTTCTTATATTTTCCACTGTTTAAAATAAAATATAGTAATCAGTTTACTGGGGTAAAAGGTCCAATGTAATTTAATATTGTATCTGCACTCATTTTGGGTTTTTTTTTTTTTTTTGTTTTTTTTTGTTTTGTTTTGTTTTGTTGTTTTTTTTTCTGTTTAATTTGTTTGTTGGGGTTTTTAATTCAATATTTAATACTGGAAAGCAACTCAATTAATTGCGGTAAAATGTTTCACTCACCTTTCCTACAGTTTCTTTACCAGCAATTAAAAAAACGTTCATTAAAGAGTTAAATAATAAGAATCTACTTCATACTAACAATAGAAAACACAATAGAACTTGACCTCTAGTCTTTACTGTAGGCTGCAGTTTTGTGGGAAACTAAACCAAAGGCAAGAAGGCTATGGCTGAAGGAAAGGAAGCATTTAATGATATAGGAAATATTTAGAGCATTTAGAGAGGGTTTGTTTCCACTGCACTCAAAATGACATGCTTTGTATATGGGTTTTGTGCACTTCCCTGAAAAGTCCATAAAACAATATAGTTTAAATTACGGATCATTATTGTTTAATTTTGCACATAGATAACCTAGATGTCTAAAGTATGTTTTTACTGCTTTTTGCTCAAGAAAACCTGGTCAATTACATTGATTTTGAGGAAACAATATGTCAGTGTTAAATTACAATATCCTTCTTAATGCACATTTGCAATGCATATTAAATAAATCTAGAACACAATACCTTGCATAGCTTCATTGCCCAAATTAATCAAACAGCCCAGTTTCTCTAATTAATATTAGCATATTATCTGTTCTTAAAGTAAAGTAGTATTCATTTTGAGCTGACTCACACACTGCAGATAGAAGCTCAGGCTTAACACCTGTCCCACTAAAAACTTCTCCAAGAGGAGGGAAGTCATGACCATCAGTACAGGTTTAAAAGCTCCACTTCAACAATTTCAAGAGTATATACACACAGAAATTACAAAGAAAATGTGGAAAAAAGGTCAAACACACACCATGCATCAAACGCGTTACTAATTATGTCCAATTGTTAACAGACACAACTAAGATACACAAGACTGGAATCATCTTTGCAGTTACAAAGATCTTAAAAGTAGGATAGATCTGATACAAAGTTATTTTCTTCCAGCAGTGGATCAAGCACAGAGTTAGAGACTTTGGGTCCAAATATTCAGGGCTCTGCAACATATTTCTGCAAAATCGAATATTGAAATTACAGCTCATTCTTTGAGAAATCACTACTTGCCTCCAGGAAATTTCTCCTTCTATGTGATCTCCTTTTTGTTCATTCCCCTCCAGGCACATGAAGCCAGGGCACTCCTCCATCTACCAAGTCAACTTCAAACTTTGGTCATCATTTGCATAGACAGTAGCTTCTTTGAACATTTAGGTTACAGTTTTGCTTGCTGCCAGTGTTTCAATGTTCCTACATTTTAATGTGCCACCAGAAAAAAAACCCACAGATTTCACTACATAGTTTAGGTTGAGGGATGAGGGCAGTAAGTCTGTAGGCTATGTCACGATTCTTATGTTACTTTGTGGTTTTTTGGTTGGTTGGGGTTTATTTGTGATTTGTGTTTGTTTTGTTGTTGTTGTTGTTGGTTGGTTGTTTTTGTTGTTGTTTTTGCTTTGTTTTGGTTTGTTTGTGTGGGTTTGTGGTTTTTTTTTGTTTTGTTTTTTTGTTTGTTTGTTTGTTTGTTTGTTTTTTTTTTTTTAATTGTGCATTGTTTCTTTCTGAACTCAAAAGGAAACCTGTCCAGATTCAGACTTGGACATCTCCTCTCAGTGCCCTGTTCACAGTCTCACATTATCCAGTTTCATACTTTATTTTCATACCATGAGCTGACTGTTGCTAGCTTGGCAGCCAACTAGTTTTCAACATATTTTGGGTGGGAAAAAATGGATTTTTCTGAGGAAACAGCAGTAATACAGTAGTTTGTATAGCATCCAGAATGGATTTGCCCCTGCACACAAGAAACACAAGATCCCACATAGATGTTCTTCTCTGTGTGAAGAGGAAAAAACAGAGAGAGGATTTTGTAAAAATTATACAAAGTCATGATACTTAAACTCTAAGAATAAACTGTTAGTGTTACTATAAAGAGAAACAAAGTGTTTAGCACTATTCAAAACTGAGGGTGCAATTTTGTTCCTACCCATAGGCACTTTTCTTTCACTTCGAGGTCTTCCCCACAGAGCAGGATGTCTTGCTTTGTTAGAGTTTGGTTTTATCATTTTACTAAAAGATTTGGTTTTGGATCAAAATTATAAATGCATTAGCAAATAGCCTGGTCAACGTTCATTGCACCGTGAATCAATCTGCTACTGAAACACCAGCTGGGTTTGGGTTTTGTTTGGTTTGTTGTGGTTTTTGTTTTTTGTTTGTTTGTTTGTTTGTTTGTTTGTTTGTTTGTTTGTTTGTTTGTTTGTTGTTGTTGTTGTTGTTGTTGTTTGTTTGTTGGTTTTTTTTAAACCCTCAGCAAGTCGAAGATCTAGAAGCAAGCCTTAAGGGAAATATTATTATTTTTGCTTGCACTCTGTCTGCAATTCATTCCTGAGACATGTCCAAGACATAGGAAAAGAAATAGCATCTCAGAGAAAGATGGAATACACAAAACTACAAAGATCTCTCTAGGGATGTCATTCCTCTGGTCTACTGGTTTATAGAGATGTGTACAGGACTGTCACTCTCCTAACTGAATTGATAGATTTTCCTTTTATGCCTGAACACTGAACAGGGATAAAGAGTCAAGACAATACATATCTTTATTCATTGAAATATTCTGTTCTCTCTCAACAAACACTTTCGAGAAGGAGAGTTCACCAAACCCCCCAGACATAATTGCGCTAAATCAGATTCACCTGGGAATTCATCTATTTACCCACACCATTTTTGTCACATTTATTTAAAATGACAAAATTACGCTCAATGTGGTTTGCATCTTTATGTTTTTTTAAATCTGCTACTGATGCACTCTTCCTCAAGCTGGCACAAGGGAGCCAAATTCTAAATGCTGATGTTATTCCTCTGTAACTGTGATAGCAGCAATTCTCCATTCTGTATACCTTTCTGTTCATGAATAGCTTGTTGCATATCCTTCTTTTTTCCTCCCTACTGCCCTACACTTAGTAAAGCTTCCGTGAATATAGTTGTTGATTTAGCCACTCAAGGTAAAAAGCCCTAGTGCCCAGATGAAAATGCAGTAACTAAAATAATCTTTCCTGAAAAGCTTCTTAAACAACATATGAGAAACTAACCCAGGTTTGCCTGTAATTCTGATTAATCTGCCTACTTATCTACTTCCAGAACTCCAGCTGTGGTGCTTCTTGTAGATATCGGTAAAAAGTTTTAATCAAATTACTGTCTGAAACACTAGGGATTTTTCATGACCTCTCTTCTGTTTGCTCTGTATTTCCCTTTCGTATATGTGTCACTCACTTGGTCTCCAAAACACATGGGCAAACTTACTTAGTTTATGGTGTAAAATACATTCCACCCCAGAAAGACTGATAGATTCTTGAGAGAATGTCTATGAATTTGTATTCTCACTTACGTCAGTACTACAGTTTGATCTCTTTTACCTGTATTAGTTACTATCATAAATGCTTATCTCAGTAGCTACAATATTCGTAGGAGACACTATTGAACTGAACTGCAAATACAACAAGATTTAAAAGTGCTTATAGAATTTTTCCTGGATACTTATTAGCCAGGCTGGCAATTGTTAGGTGAATGACTAAGCTAACACTTTCTGGTTTCTATTTCCTCCATCTGAAAATCTTCCATTCTCATTCAATTGTTTTGTATTAGAACTGTAACTGCTCTGAATAAAAGTCAGTTTTCTGTGTTTGTGACTTTCTTGCCACAGGTTATTATATTATACTGTTAGGTTTCACTAGGAACCAAAATAGTCCTGAGCTCACCAGAAGGAGTGCATTTGTTAAAGTCTGTGCTGATTTTGACTGAGGTAGAGTAAATTTTCTTCATTTTAGCTATTACAGGGTTGGTTTGGATTTGTGCTGATGACACAGAAATGTTTTATTTGCTGCTGAACAGTGCTCAGAGTCAAAGTATTTTCTGCTCCTAATACCACCCAGCAGCAAGTAGCCTGGGGGTACAGAGGAAGTTGGGAGAGGACACAGCTAGGACAGCTGACTCCAACTGACCAAAGGTGTATTCCATGCCATAGAGAATCACAGAAAAGTTAAGAGTTAGAAGGGATCTTAAAGATCATTGAGTTCCAAACCCACTGCCACGGGCAGGGACACCTCTCCCTAGAGCATGTTGCTCAAAGCCCCATCCAGCCTGGCCTTGGACACTTCCAGGGAAGGGGCATCCACAACTTCTCTGGGCAACCCATTGCAGTGTCTCACCAATCTCACAGCAAAGAATTTCTTTCTAGTATCTAGTATAAATCTTCCCTCTTTCAATTTAAAACTGTTAGCCCTTGTCCTATTGCTACACTCCCTAACAAAGAGCCACTCTCCAGCTCTCCCATAGACTCCCTTCAGATACTGGAAGGCTGCTATCAGGTCTCCCCGGAGCCTTCTCTAGGCTGAACAAGCCCAAATTTCTTAGCCTGTCTTCATAGGAAAGGTGTTCCAGCCCTCTGATCATCTCCATGGCCCTCTGCTGGACCTGTTCCAATGGGTCCATGTCCTTCCTGAGCTGAGCACTCCGGAGCTAGACACAGTACTCCAGATGGGATCTCAAGAGAGCAGTGTATTTGGGAAGAATCACCTCACTCGACCTACTGGTCGTACTTCTTATAATGCAGCCCAGGATGCAGCTGTCTTTCTGGGCTACCAATGTGCACTGCCCGCTCATGTTGAGCTTCTCATCCAGGAGCATTCCCGAGTCCTTCTCCCCAGGGCTGCTCTCCAGCCATTCTCCATCCAACCTGTGTTTGTGCTTAGGATTGTCATATCCCAGGTGCAGGACCCTGCACTTGGCTTTGTTGAACTTCATCAGGTTTGCACAAACCCATCTCTTGAGCCTGTCCAGGTCCCTCTGGATGGCATCCCTTCCCTCCAGGGTGTTGATCATGCCACACAGCTTAGTGTTGTCAGCAAACTTGCTGCGGGTGCATTCTATCTCACTGTCTCCAACAAAGATGTTAAACAGCACTGGTACTGATCCGCAAGGAACATCCGTCATCCCTGACCACCACTTGGACATTGAGTTGTTGATCACAATCTTATGTGGCCATAAGATGTGCTCAGCATACGAATCTGAGGGAAGGAGGAGGGTGGAAAAGCACGTTCAAAATTATGTTTGTCTTCCCAAGTAACTGTAATGCATGATGAAACTCTTCTTTCCTGGAGATGGCTTCCAATGGGAAGTAGTGAATAAATTCCTTGTTTTCCTTTGCTTTCAGTATTTAGTTTTTGCTTTACCTATTAAACTGTCTTTATCTAAACCCATGAGTTTTTCTCACTTTCGCTCTTCCAATTCTCTCCCTCATCCCATTGTGGAAGGTTATGCAGTTCTTAGCTGCATGCTGGGGTTAAACCACAACAAAGTCCTACTAATGTATGAGTCCCTTCTAAAATCCCTGGAGAAGTTGCATTGTTTATAGCTAAATAAATTTATTGTACAACACATTTTGACCTGAAAATAGCCCCCAACTTGAAAGCAACTGTAAAAGTGCATTCTGAGCCCTGTCTCATTGCAACCCCACTACAGTTTCTTTTTGTGAGACAGTATAATCAGTCAACAGCTTCTTGGTGCATCTGATGCTGTGATGTTTGGATAACCACGTTCACAGCGGATCTTTGCCTAAGTTTCCTCAGTAATGCAGAGACACCTTGAGATTGTTGGAAATTTTTGAAGACTTTTACTAGATAATACACAGATTTCAATAGCCTTGTTAGTACGTACAGACATTGACGTTAACCGGCTTTTGCCTTGGGATTCCACTGACAACCTTTAGACTGACTAGTGTAAGACACACTAGTAAGTGCACCAAATGGATACGAATCAGACTTCTAAAAGTAAGGCAAACAGCTGAAACTGTGGCTGTGATCTGCAGCAGCATCTACCATGCTAGGGTCACAAGCGTTGTCACCAGCAAAGATACTGCTTTCCTATGACTCAAAAGCATGTCTCAGCGTTTGCGATGACAGTTTGGGCTTCGGGTTGAATCTCAACTGGCATTCTCAATTCTCACTGTGTAGTGCTGATGTCCAGAAGTTGCAGGGTGCTTCTTTTCCTTATCTAATCAAACTCCTTCCTTAGCGTTCTATACTGATAGTATTTGTACTTCTATCAAATAATATCACAAGACACTTGAAACTCTCTTTTGTGTTTCAAGTACCATATCAAAGGAGTGTGTCTGGCTTTTCAGTGGTTATTCACTGTAGTGAATAAGTTGCCATAACACAGAGAAGATGACTTCTAATCCACTGACTGACCTAGATGCAATTTCCATGTTTCTCAAAACTTCTAGTGATCTATCTCTTCCAACTTTTCCAATGACCCAATGTCTCAACTTGAATTCCTGAAATCCGCTAGTTTGTAGCAAGTGCAGGATTACTCTTAAATTAGAACTGTTAAAAAGTTTACTTATATTACACAATAAATTATACACATTATAAAAGTTGTCCATGGTTCTAAGTCAGAGACATTTCAGTGGTAGATATGAAACACTACCCGAAAGACCTTAATTCATGGGTTGATTTCTGTTGGTTTTGTTTGTATATACATTTCCCATTTTGTGATCTGTTCATCTAACTATAATCAAACAATAATTTAGATTGTAAAAGACAACTGGAGGTCATCCAACCACAAAACCATCTAGTCAAATCAAGACTAATTTAATATCTAGATCAGGTTGCTCACAATCTTCTCTAGTTGGTCTTTAAAAATATCCAAGGACAGGGAACTCACAGTCTTTCTGGGAAATCAAAGAGCTCACCACTCAAATTAGAAATTCATTTTAAGAAATAAGTTTGCCAAGAATATTGCATGGTTTCACTCCATTTAATTTTCTCCATCAAAACTATACGATGATCCTGGATATATTTCCATAAAAGAATAAATAAACTTTTGCCAGAGAGTAACAAAGGGCAGATTTGGGATGAGGAAGAAATGTTCATACATCACTGAAAATGAGCTCAATTCAAAAATATTAAAAGGTATTAATACTCACATATCCTCTTCCATAGCTGATAACCCAGCCCATACAGATGAAATGAATGCTGGGAAAGAAATCTATTAGTGAAATAAGATATCACTTACCCCTACCTGTAAAGTAAGGTTATACTATAGGGTACAACTGCTTTTAGTCATTCTTTAAAAGTATGAGAAAGTATGAGACTGGAAAGAGAAAAGGACCATGAAAGATACACTGAAGCAGGCAAAAGCTCCAGGAAATTTTTAGGTGGCTACATAATCATTTAAAGCCATTCTAAAGACTTTTTATGTAATCATTTTAGATTAAGAAAACAATATTACAGTCAACTTGCTTTCTTCCACATTTTGTGTTGGGGCTGAATCTGCCAATAAAACAATGCCACCTTTTCTTCTCAATCAGAAATGTTCATTAAGCCAGTAATATTAAATCAATATGCAAAGCTGTCGAATCAAAATTATATTCCTTTATCTAGAAAAATTAGTGACAGATAATACCACCCAACTTTATACTTACCAATCGAATTTGAAGTGTAGAAGGTAAAGTGTGCTCTCCGTATGCTATTTTTCACTTTTTGCATCAGAATCATTCACTAGTGAACACTGATACAGTGTTTCTCACAACGTTATAGTGCCAGTAGAAAACCATCTCTTGATTCAGTAGCTGTCAGCATACGATTACATTTCTACTTATAGGTAACTTCTGCTTACAATGAAGTTTTAAAAGAAGTAAATGATTTCACTACTACAAGAAAAAAATAATCTAATTTTCCCTTCTAATTTCCTGACAATATTAGAGGAAAGTATTTATAATGCAGCAATATAGTTCTACAGAATTAGAAGGAGAAAAGAGCTGTTGCAGCTGAACTTTAAGATCATACATCCAGCAAAACCCTCTGCTTGAAAATTGTGAGTGGCATAAATGAGGTAACAGATAAGGGTAGACTGAGTCACAAATTGTTTTTGTAAATCTCTAAATATAACCTGAATGAGTGTGCCACTTCATTCACCACGGCAAGTTATCTAATACCTTGTTTTCTAAAAGGTCTATAAACTAGACATTTGACCACAGTATATAAATAAAATAGAAAGCAGTTAATGACTTGCACAAAATAGTAGCAATTTGAGCAGTATGGATTATCCAGTTTGTTTCAAGTCATCTGCAAAGGAAACTCATCTTTATGATACATTTGTCTTGTAATGTGGTTTCTTTTTATAAATAGGCGTCTCTGTTCCTGGGAGTTAACTGGTTAAGCTTGTGTTTGTGACACACTGCCATGAAGGCGAAACAAGAGATGTGCAGCAACTTAGAAAATAATTAATGGGCAAATATTATCTATAAAGCTTTGCTAGAAATCAGAATTCTGAGTTTGGTTACATAACTGCCATAGACAGTATACTAAGTTGAGGTGTTTCAATGTTTTTAATTATCCTATCTGATTTGTAAATTCTGTTCATCTCAACACCCTGGAAAAGCCACTGACCATTTTCAGTTTATAAAAGCATCTAAAAAGGATGCCAGAAAAGGTGTAGATGTATTTTAATATCCTTAGATCAAGGAGAATACTTCAAAATTATTTTACTGGTTAAGAATTAATAAAGCTACACCATATTCAAAGGACAATGCAATTATCTGCATTACTTACTGGCTGAGCTAGAAATCCTGCTGCATGTTTATTTTATTAAAAAGTTAAAAGTCTAGAAAAAAAAAGTCATCCAGAGGAATTCACTTTTAAGAACCTGAAATTACAATGACAACGAAAAATGAATAATACTTGAAATAACTTGAATTAGGGAAGAAAACTGTGATTGATTCATTACAAGAGAAAATAGCTTGAATAAACCTAAGCAATGAAAATGTTATGTATTTATGATGTACACATGAGAAATACTTCTGTTACATAGATTAAGGTTTTATTGAAATTTAGAATAGGCTGATCTTATTTGGCTTGACTCTTACAACAAAATAGGAATTGAATCAGTTCTATGGTGTTTGTAAGATTCAAATTATTTTATTTCATTGTTCTCTTTAAAGGAAGAAAAGCCTTTTAGAATGGAAAAAGTGTTTATTATTTATAACACTGTAGTAGATTGAGGCAGAAAATGCATTTGAAAGAACTATGGAACAGTTTAAACAATATTGAGAAATGAAAGGAAAATTTATTGTTGGCCCTTAATGATATTAATAAAGGTTGTGATACTACAAAAAACTTGTTTGGGTAGCCATGTGGAACAAAAGGTACAGTATTTACTATCTGAAGCAAAGAGTGCTATAACTCTTCAAGAGGAATAAGCTATATAAAGAACCAACTGCAAACAGCCTTGCAGTAAACACAAGACATTTGATTTATTAAGCATTTCCTTTCATCTGTCATTCATAAAGAGTGACAAATAAAGAAATCTTTCAGGTGATGTTTTCTGATTTGTTTCTTTTTCCTGTACATTTAGTGCTTCTAGATTATTTTGTATTTCCCCCCACCCGTTTCTGAAAATCATAAGCAGAAGGAAATAATTGCTGCCCCAAATGGCCAGGCTGGACAACAGATACTCCATTTCCTGGGAAGTCAGCTTCTCTGACATGGCTCTGATTACTAAGTAATGCTGGTCAGAGTTTACCTGGCACAACAGAGCATCTACTAGAGGAGATGTGTTTAAAGAAGGTCTAAAAGCAGAAAGGTTTCAAGAAACTTGTTCTGTATCCTGTCAGCACGCCAGCTAGACTCAAGAGGATCCAAGGCAGGAGAGCCCATTGCAGTCCAGCTCAGGAAAAGAGGGCTTTGGAATTACAAACCCTCACAGACCCCAACAGTTCAAGCTTCCACCTCCCCTCAACAGTGGCCTGTCCACATAAGTGTGACAATAGCATCTTCACGCTCTCCAAAGGGAGAAGAAAAAGAACATCAAACCTCAACAAATTCAATTGTGGATTTAAAGTTAATGCTGTCATTATCCAGTGGGTCATTCAGATTTTAATTTCTTATTCTGGAAGTTTCTAGTAAGTGCTTACCGTACATTAAAGTATGTCTGAAAGTCAGTCAAAGTAAAATAACCTGCCCATTGATTCTGGCAGCCCTTTCCAAAACTCCAAGATATTACTGCAATATTTCCTTGGAAAGAGTTATTCTAAAAGCCAGAAGTTTGAGAGAACTTTAATGTGTTAACAGTGAACAAAGGAAGGAGCTCTGAAAGGAGAGAGAGCAAACTGTGATCGGTCCTTTTTCAGTTAGATAAGACACATTCCTTACTCTTGAGGAGTCAAAGCTCAAAATAATGAAGCTTGTGATGACCCTAACAAAAAAGGAAACTTTTAAGACACCAAAATCATACTGTAATCATCCCGTGCTTCTATTTGTAGATTATCTACAATACTGTATAATGGATTTACCTGGAAATCTACAGATAATGAATGTTTTCTGGTACTTTGCTTAGCACCTCTTACCTCATCAACATGTCAGGGATTTATGCAGGGAACATTTAATAATGATAAAAGAAGTTCTTTGCATAAAATTTTCGTGCTACAAAGAGAGACCTCTGATATGACCCTCCTTTACTCCCCCTTTTCCAGTATTTTGTATTCTCTTTTATCTCTTTTCTATTTCTCTCTGTGATCAGCACTTTATATATATGTCAGATCCTGGTTAGAAGCTGCAGAAATGTGGTTTTTTTTTTTTCTGAGTAGCAGACTGAAAATGACCAAGGCCTTCCTCAATGAAGCACACATTTAGATGCTGGAATCTAGCAAACAATATCCTTGTCAGGTTTGCTTGTCAAATATTATCATTGTCAAATGGATGCTGTCTCACAGAATTATTCCTCTATAGATCACAGAATAATTTAGTTCATGAAATTTAAGCTGATTTCTTTTGTATTTAAAAGAAGAGGGAACACATAGAAGAGATTCTCTACTGCTAGCTAAGGTATTTTAGCAATCATACTTTCACCCAGTATTTATCTCCTACTCCATCAGTTTTAGAAAATGATTTCTAGATTGCTGATTTAATCTATTTGAGTGAGAGAAATGTGTGTATTGTGGAGGGCTGCTGGACCTAGCTGGGACAGAGTTAACTTTCCTCATAGCAGCTTGTATGGTAGTGCTTTAGATTTATGAGCAAAACAATACACAAACAAACATATTCTAGCTATTGCCAAACAGTGTTTGCACAGCACTGAGTCCTTCTCTGTTTCAGTCTACCCCCTTGAACAGATTGGGGGATGCACAATAGGCTGTGAGCGGGCATAACCAGGCAAATGACCCAAACTAACCATAGATATTTCATGCCATATAGTGTCTTGTTCAGCAATGAAAGGGAAAACAAGGGGATTTAGGGAGGTTAGCCATATTTTGCTTGGGAACTGGCTGGGCATCAGTCTACCCATGGGAAGTGGTGAGTGATTGTCTTTGAATCATTTGTTTTCTTTCTCTCTTCTCTACTTACACTTCATTTATTGAAAAAAAAATTTTCCACTTTTTTTTTTTTTCTTTTTCAATCTCAAACCCTGGTTTTCTTGCTTTTACTATTCCTTTGGTCTTCCCCAGACCAAAAGAGGATGTGGAGGAGTGTTCAAGTGCCTATGTGTGGTGCTTATCTGCCTACCCTCTCTAACTCACAACAGGGAGGAAGGGAAAAGAAGTCTGTCAGAGATCTGGTTCCCTCCATGTGAGGGTAAAGAAAAGGAACGTATTGAAATGTTTTATTAAATGAAACAGGTAACAACTACTTCAGCAATTCAGACATGACTGACAGTTCCCATTTTACCCTAGCCGGCAAAGGCACTTGTCTTCGTCTTGTTGAACTGTGGCTATCTGCCAGAAGCACATTAAGTAACAGCATTGACCCTATGGTCACATGTACTTTGTTCTTTTCTATCTACAGAAAATAACATAGTATGAAAAGCAAAGTTATGAAAATTAAGAATTTTCATTCCTTAAATTCTGTTTGTTTCGTGTTTTGAAAATGAGACTGTAGAATAAGCGATGGCTACATGGGAATTTATGCTATACCCCAAAGTAATTTTCATAACTAACCAGGATTTAAAGAGAACAGAACTTGAAATGGCAAATGCGATTAGTACTTATATTAATTTAATAAGATGAATTAGCAAATGATATGCAGTCTGCAGATACGTCAATACAATTCCTGCCATTCCAAATATCTTACATAAAACATGTAAAATTCATTTCTGTAAGCCATCACCACCGTGTACTTGACTTCTGCGCTTCTGATGAGCTCTCTTTCTACCATCCTCATCTCACACATTTATAATGGAGATAGGAGTTTCCACAAAAACTTGTTGCTCCTGTGTACTACCAACAATCAAACAAAAAACTCTTTGAAGAACTGCATTCAGTAGATTCTTTACAGTTGGAAGTCTCTATTTATACAGATAAATTTTTAAACATCTATTACTTAGTTTCCACACTGTATTTGTATAATGATAGACACTCATCAAGAAGCTGGAAATAGTAGACAAATTGGATCATATTTCTTTTCAAAAATGCTCCGTTTCTGGTACACAGCAGGTAGCCACATGATTATTCTGTTTTCAAGACAATCTTAAAGCATATTTATTTTGAAATGTTTGCTAGTAACAAAGAAATGTTTTCCCCTCACATTCCTGTCCCAGTGTATTAATTAATATGTGGATACTAATTTGGAAATATCAATAATATAGGTATGTTAATTTGGTTAATATATGGTCATTAATATAGATATTAATAACACTAGAGAAAGCTAAGCTACAAAAAGCTAAGGAAAAAAAATCAGTTCCTTGACATTGTGATCAGCACTTCCAGGATTAATATTAATTTGTAAACAGATAGTTTTGTGAAAATTTCAGGAAAGGGAAAAAATGAAAAGAAAAGAAAAAAAAAAAAAAGTGGTAATCCAAAATGCTACCTTGCTCGCTCTCAAGAAGCACTTTGTAAGTCTTTCACTCTTAAGGAGAAGCTTGTGGGCCTCCTAAGACAGTGATGATATGGCCATTGCATGCAATAAAAACACTATGTATCTATTTGACACAACATAAATAAAAGATCACCTAACAGAGTTACTTTTTAATATAATCAACTATTTATATGTTCCCACCACCCCCTCCATATCAGAAATACGCCTAGTAACATGATATCTGATTCAGTCTGGTGCGAAAACTTGATAGACATGTTTTCTAGAGTGTAACTCAAACAAATAAACATCAGCAAAACCAGTAACATTTCTACTACTCCTTGTTTTATTAATTTACCTCAGTTCCCCCATCAAGAATCAAGATGAATGAAGATTTCTGCCACTCACAAAATTTTATGGGAAAAACCCATTGGAGTATTTCCAGGAGCTTCTTCAAGTTCTGCCATTAGACAGTCAGTCAATAATACCCAGATATCTTCTGACAGTTTAGTCTTCATTGTACTCTGCATTTCTCTGTGAAACCAAGAAACTAGTACCATGTTTTTTCTAGGAAGAGCAATAGGATTTGTCTGAAAAAATTAAACACTAATGACTAGTCATTTTTATTTCACATGTATTCACTTGACTATTTCTCATCCTCACGGTGTTTCCGTTCTGAGTATGTTGTTTTTATATCCTGTTTAAGAGACGCAGAAAAGCATTCACAACCCACAGAACTGCTGTAGTCACTTTAACCATCCCTTGACTTCCTAAGGCTACTTGAACAGGTTGGTCTTGTGACTGTAACTATACAGTTCTGACACAGCTGGTCAGTACCTCAATATCCCTCTCACCAGTGAGCACCCTGTTTTAGACTAAAATTGTACGCACTCACTAATCCATACAGACAAAGTCTGGTTTTTCAAATAGACCCAGGTATTGGGAAGTAGGTCTGCAGAGGAAAACAGATGGCACTACAGAATTCAAGTCTAACATATGTTTGTTTCAGAGTATACATGGTTAGCTCTAGTCTGAGTCAATGGGCTGAATACCTTTTAGCAGTTGGAGGACATTCAGTGTGCTTCTGAAATGTATATGCCAGATTATTTCATACAGAAAGAACACAGTTTTAAGGAAGTGAAGACCGTTTTCTAAAGCAAACCAAAGCATAGTTGTCTGGAAATTAGCTTCAAAATTTCAGTCCTCATATGAGCACTAATGAAAATGTATTGATAGTATAAAGGTTAATTCATACTTCAGCTCCACTTCAGGGTGAATTGAATAGACCTCTGGCTAAAACCAAGCTTTAAAATTAATCATAAGAGGAAAGTTTCCAGGACTCTCTTGTTCTAATTGTTCCATGAAAATGAACTCTTTTCTAGAGAAGGAAAGGACCAAAACCACACACCCCCTACACACCCAATACTCTCCCCCAGTTGAAAACAAAACCCAAAACAAACAAACAAGCAAACACCCACACTTTTAAGCAAGGTTTCTTTATGCTTTGATAGCCCTGGTATAAAGGACGGGGACAAAGGATGAAAAGCTGCACTGAATATCTGTGCTATAGAGAGTAATGAGTTACTCAAGATATCGAGATAGCAAGGTAGAGTTTGATTATGCCATTTAAAATCATAAATATTGTTAACATATGTTTATAATATGTATCGATATAAGTAAACATTGTTAATATAGAATTATAACACGAGGTATTAGCTCACTCATATGAGTAATTTCATAAATTCAGGAGAATTATTTACTGAAATCAAGTTTTGCATATAAGAAAGCATTTAAAGAGACTGGATCCCACAGAAGACCTAGGGCTACTTTTTCTTCTCCCCATAACTCTTATTTTCCTTCCTCTTCAAATTGTATTTCATTCTTTCAGATCTGTCAGGACTCTATTTAGTTTAAATTATCTAATACTTACATTGTTTCATCAGACAGAGGGCCAACAATACACATACTGGAAGTTATCTAGGTTGGAAGAGAAGTCACCTCCCAAAGAAATGTTTATACTTGTACTATACAAAGCAAATTCAGTTCATTACGTTATCGGTAGGAAAACAAATTCATTTAAACAGGTCACATGTCAGTTATCAGGTCTCATACAAATCCAAAACTCTGAAATTTAAATGTAGAGCATGTTGTATACTATGTTGCTAACAAAAAAATACAATTTTTGCAGTTATACACAGCCTCTCATTTTTGTTTTGTTGCAGTTTTATTAATATATAGAAGCTTTTTTTCTGAATAGTCCTACATGACAGTTCTGCTCTATATGAAAGGTATTTCATTGCAAAATTAGCTAGAGTCCTTTTTCAGTGACACGTCTCAGTTGATCTTTTTTAACATGCTTTGACTGGAAATTCCTATCAGAGGAATTACCTGCCCTTCATCTCCAAGAAATAATTCGCTAAGAGAAAAGAATTGAGATATATTACTTCTCCTTGCTCATATGAACAGTACAGAGACATCAGTATGCAAACAGGATTAGGCTCCTAAATAATGGAATTTGAAGACATAGTCTGATCACAATTCACACTGTTCATTTTTATCTGTGACCTGAGAGGTAAAGCAACTTTCTTTGTTTTGAGAGGAAAAGACAGAAATTAAGAGTATGAAGGATCTTTGTCCCTTTTGTTTGATTTTTAAGAAAACAAAGTAACTACTAGTAGAGCAGTTTTATGCTGGCTTTGCCCAATTACTCCTGGCTGAGAAACCAACAGTGATCCAACACGCTGATTAAAAAAAAGAACTATACCATTTAAGTACGAAGAGTGAGAGAATCCTTGAGTTTGTCTTATTTATATTTCACGAAAGTGTTTACCAAAACGATCTTTGAAGGTATTACTTCCAATCAAGTCTTGCCTTCTAATATCAAATGCCTTGCTGAGTAGGCAACTTCAGACATTAGGCAGAATTCGGTGGTGTGTCATGTGCATTTACAGAATAATGGATTAGTCACTTACCAGTGACCAGCCTCATTCAAGTTCATTTGATGCTTTGTTAAAAGCAAATCTTCCAGATAAGTGGAAGCTGCGACTGCCAGAGTTGAAAATCCTGAAAGCATTACATATTAAGTGTTACCACAGCACTACCTGCCAAAAACATTCTTAAACAGTGCAGTATTTGTGTTCATTCACATTTGTTAGAAGCTAAAGACCAAGCACAGCCAATTCTTATTCCTAAGAGTACATTACCTCATCAATTATTTCTCGGAGACTTTCATTTCAGTTACATTTTGTGTCCATCAAGATTCTTAAATTAAAAATATCCAAATAATCTGTGGACACAGCCAAACTGAGACTAGCTACTCATGAATATATTACTTAATAGTCATCCCTTTCCAACAACCACTTTCCTTTTGTTATGCAGCTTATTTATCTGTACTATAATCTATTGGATAACAACACACATTCAGGAATACACTGGTGGATCATTAGAGAATATTAAACACAAGAGTAACCAACCTCAGTAAATGAACTGGCCCAGATTTTTCTTGCAGAGCTCAATTCAGATAAGCACTAAAAGTAGTTCAAGGAGAAAGAAGCTGTAGTTTCCACAAAACTTCAATACATTAAATTGCTTCAGATGATTTGATATGTATGAAAATTGTCAAAAAGGAGAAAATTAGGTGCTCTGAGACACACTTTTTAATTTCTAAGTATGGTGAAACTTGGTAACCCTGAAAATTTCTCACAAAGAGCATTAAGGTCACAGGTTAGGACATTCAAGTAAGTCATCAGAAGAGAGTTTCACAGACTGTGACTCATTGAAGAAGTGTAGCAGCAAATTTTACATTCTCTTGCTCAAATGAGTATGATTGATTTCTTCTGGTTGCTGGAAGAAGTGGGCAAACATGTATTATGAGGTCTCATAAAGGAAAATGCACAATCCTACACATGGAATAGAATAACCCCAAGCAATAGTGCAAGCTCTAAGATAGGCAAAAAAAAAATGGATCTGGGTATCCTGGTCATCATTGCAATCTTGGACAAAGGGCAAAAGCAAACTGGGTTGTATCAACAAAACCACAATCTAATTGAGTAGGGCTGGTTGCATTCCAGAAGACTTCCACAGGAGATTTCTTCTAAGCAGCTCTCAGATGTCTTATGCTTCCACGTATTTCCTTTTCACGGTATTTGTCACAGTAAATGAGGAGCTAGTGATATGTTCTTCCAGAAAGGAGTTTGTGTCTTCTTCCTGGAGCCTTTCAGCCAGCTCTTGGCTCTGTGTTATGGCATCAGTTCAATTGCAGGATAGCGAAGTACCACATTTGTAGTTTCTAAGATGGAAGAGAAAAACGCTCCCCCCTAGAGAGCCCAGAGCAGATTGCTCTTATAGACTTCTATTCAGGTTTTGTTTGTTTTTTAAATGACCGTAATGATTCTTGCTACTCATCATACAATGCAACATCAGGGGACAAAGGAAATTAATTTTCAGTGTCAAAAAAATGAATGAATTACAGACAGCTGTGAGATTTGTAAGGAGAAAGAGGCTGATTCACGAAGTATCTATTTATGGAAACTGGCATGCACTGAGCCAACAGCCAGACTGAAGTTGCGTAGGTGTTGCAGAAAAAAAAATAGCCAAACTGTGGGGTAAGTTGGCCAGGTAAAAATGCAAGGAGTGGTGCAACAGTGTCATATTCAGAGCTCAGACAGTAGAAAAACAGCATCAGAATTAAAGGTCTGCAGCCTGTCCATAGTTAACAACCTGCCAGGGGCTAAGAAGAAAGAGGATCCTTTCATTTCAAAATCCTCACTCATCTGTGGTAAGAGCTGTATAACTAGTATGAGCTTGAGAAAGCTGGTATGAATATGTATACAACTATAGAAGTCGTTTCTTTCTTTTCAGGCTTCTTATTTCTGTGTTTCTACTGCTCCTTTGGCCACATCAATTAGTGTGTGGTGAGTGCAACACGCCTGAACAGCTTCATGAGATGCTCTCACTAAAGCAGTAGAAAAACAGTGTACCATGTTCTGAGCATTTTCTCAATTATACATAATTACACTTGGTTAGTCTTTTAAGGAATGCATTATTAATTTTGGGGGTAATTTGTTTAGCTAATCATTGGTAATAAAGACTTGCAATAATCTCGTATACATATATAATCGTGTTAAGCTCATCAGAGCAATAGTTTTAAAGATCATTTTATGGACAGTAGAGTGAAAATTGTTATTAAGGACAGCAATAGGATTAGCTTGATAGCAACAGATCTGTACTAAGAGAAAACTTTCAGAGGACATGGCATTAAGTTTGTCAACAAGCTTGTGCTGTTTTCTTCTGGGACTTACCATCAGTGTACTTCATTAATGTCTCAGCCAGCAATACTGTCACCTCTTCAGGAGTCTGGGATCACAAGATTTAACAACATATTTTGTATTTGGAGTGGATCTTTGGCCTATTAGTTCCTTCTTGGAACTGCACTAAATTCAGATAGGAATGTTCACCTAGGATGTTCCCAGAGATAGATCAACACCTAAGAAAAGCTGGGCAATAACAGCTTTTTGAAACAAAAATCAGCTAAATATACGCTACTACTATGTATACAAATACACTGGTTTAAGGAAGAATTGTAAAGTTCACAAAGTGAAGTCTTTAACTGAAAAACAAAACTCAATTGTCATCAATTGTCTACACATGATCAGTTACTTTGAGACTAGCTCTACATAAGCAAGGAGTAGGCCGAAACAATGGCAAGGGTATGGTCAAATTGGCAAGAGAGGTGATGTAAGGAACTGTGAAGATGAAGGAAAGAAACAACCACTGGCAACATCCTAAGCTGTTCCAACCCAGTCATGTAAGAGCAGCACTGCATTATCTAAATAAAAATGAAAAAAAAATTAAACTGATACGTATTTTGTTTGATGAGAAGTTCTAAAAAAAACCCAACATAGTAAATATGTAGAAAGAAGAAAATCACAAGTTAGAAATGCAACAGATCCTTTATTATTTCAGGAGAAGTTATGCTGCCAGAGCTACTCAGCCTGTTTTTAACCCATAACTCCCTGGTAACCCACCTCCCCAACTCTTGTAACTAACTTACATTTGGAGGTAAAGAGGGCAAAGAACAACCAAATCAAGCACAGAAAGTTGACGCAGTTCTGTCAAGAGCAGCCAAATGCCTGTCCACCACCACAGATGTGCCGTCACAATCCAGTCTTTCTACTGATTTTACTGGCTGCCAGATCACACCCTGTAAGAACAAATAAAGGATTTATTCTCCTTCCTACCAGCAAACAAAAGCATTGAAATCTGCCTTTAACTGCATTATCAAGTAGGCGTGATGTTTGGAGGTTTTTTGGGGGGTTGTTCTTGGTTTTCTTTTTCAAACACAGAAAATTTTAAATGCAGTTATTGTCAAAAGTATTTGAAATATTCACTTCCAAGTTCTTGTGATTATATTTGAATCCAGCTTTGAACATCTAATGTAAAAATAATACAGGAAAATATGCCAAAACTTAGCACATGAAAAGGAAATCTCAGTAGGATTAGGGAAATAATCAGTTTGTTAATATACATACAAACCCACAGTAGGTTCCTAGTCAAGTTGAAATTTAAAGCAATATTAATTTTTTTCTCTTTTTCAGACAGTTATGTTTTCACATTTCTTTAGAGATTAAGTTTTCATTTCCTTGTCCCATTCAGGGCTAAGTCTGGAGAATCCAATTGTATTAAATATATGTATAAAGACTGCTGCTTCCATAAATCTGAATTTGAAATCCAGCAGTGGTTGATTAGAGAAAGACTCCAGCTCTCAGTATGGGCTTTTTTTCAGTTGCCTTTATTTATTTATTTTAATATTAAAGGCAAAAATAGAATTAGGTTGTTTTTGATTTTTTTTCATAGTATTTCATGAACCAACCAGAATTGAAAAAAACAAAAAAAAAACAAAAAAACCAAACACAACCCACGTATTGTGCAATATTAACATTATAGAAAATTGAAGAGAATACTCTACTACATCGAGGCAAGCAGCAGCATTAGATCAACATTTCTTGAAATTTATAAAAGTGACAGACCTCAAATGGACTTTAGGGTTATACACTGCAAAGTCCTTAGAGCTAAATTGTTTCAGGTTATAGAAAGCCCAGATAAGGGTTTGATGTTTGTTTTCTTTTTAAACCGTTCTGTAGATATGTTAGTTTTACTGTCAGGCATTAGGAGAGAAATAATTAATTTTCTAATACATGTCATGATGATGATTCTTGTAAGCTAGCTGTGAAAAAGGATTGAGATAGGGCACTGCTATGAAATACAAGCATCACTTAAATGAAATGTGTGCACAGTATTTAAATCATAATTGATCTTCTCCCTCCCCCATTTTTTTATACAAGAAGGATTCTAGGAACAGATACGCCCTAGCAAATCATTGCAGCAAAGTACACTGAATTAGGCAGAGCTTCTCAAAGAAAAGCTTTTATCGCTTGGATCTTCCTCAATATAATATTTTACCCTTCTGTCTCTTCAGGTTTTTTGTCTATTTGTTTGCTAGCTTGGTTTGTTCTTTTCAAAGAACCTCTAACAACCTTCCACTAACATGACAGTTGCAACAGGTCTTCCATTTAATTTCAGTAAGGGCTATTTTTGTTAGTGTTTATTTTGTTTATTTTGTTGGGCTTTTGTGGAATAGGGCTTTTTTTGTTTGATTACTTTTGGGGTTTTGAGAGGGAGGGAGTTATGGGGTTGTGCAGGACTTTGGTTTTGGTTTGTTTAGGGTTTTTGTTGATTGGTTTGGGGGGGTTTGGATTGTTATTTTTTGGTTGGTTGGTTGCTTTTAAGGTTGGGTTTTTTTGTTTGCCTTTTTTTTTTTTTTTTTTTCTTAAAATTTTTCTTTTGACGCTTGAGGNTGTCCTCTGAAGCTTCAGGCCCAAACAAAAACTTATGAAGATTACTGACCTTTTGCATCAGTTTCTCAAGCACCAACAGTGTTGAGACACCAGCCTGCTGTGAGCTTTAACAAGCCAAGAACTAGCAGCAACCTCAGGCTCTGATTTAGCAGTTTTATTACGTAAAAGAATTTTGCCTCTGCCTTATCAAAGCAGTCTTTCACTAAGATTTTACACAACAGAACAGGCATATTTAGTTTCCATTTATTTCTTTATTGCTTGTTTATTCTCTATGCAAATGTACTTAATTTCTCTCAATTGATTTTGCAACACAGTAGTAAATTCCATAGGTCTTTCTAAATTAAGTTGTAATTCAGTTTTTTTTTCCATCACCTAAGTCCCATTCCCTCCTCCTAACAAAATTAAATCTTAAAAAAAAAAAAAAGAAAAAGAAGAAAAAAAAATAAAAGAAAGTAAGGAAGAATGATGCATCTCAACTTTTACTCTTAATTCTTTTTTTCAAAGAAAGCAATGAAGTCTCCCATATCTGATCCAGGTTGACAATATTAGAACAAAAGCATAAGCTTCTGCACAAAATTGGGCTTATTCATACTCCCTCAGTTTATTTCCAGTGGTGATTTATGCTTACAGTTCCCACAACTACCAGCTGTCCCTTGAAACCTCCACAGGAAAAAGAGAGCAAAGGGATGATGAGTTGTTTTGGCCAAAACTGTGAAAAGACAATTCCTGATTCTTTACCTATGATGGTCTGGAGATGTGATGACCACACTGTACCCTACACACAGCATGTGAGAGCAACATAATAGACATCTTGCAAGGTCTGAGCCATTTACATCATTCCAGAAATATAAATATCAAACTATTCCTGAGTTGGGAGTGTTGACAAGCAGAAACACTGTCTGAAGTTGAGATTGATCTTTCTGAAGTTTGCAGGAGAAGTCTGGGGTCTTTTATGTCAATGCCAAAAGATCTAGCTTCTCATCCGATATATCTGCCATACCTTCTGAAAGTCCAGAATAGTGCTCTTCAGGATACTGAGACCTGTCTAAATATCACTAATTTTTCAAGAGTGACAGTTGCACAGTAGATTGATACCCCTTTTGTTACTAGGATTAACTTTATCTAATCTAGAATGACAAAACAGTTGAAGTTGGAAGACACTTCTCAAAATCATCTAGGTCTGGTCTCCCATCTCAAAGAAGTGTACCATTGCAACCAGTTGCTCAGACCATGTCCAGTCATGTTCTGGGCATCTCCACAGGTGGAGACTCTGTAACCACTCCAGAAAACTTGTTCTAGTGTTTGACAATCCTCACAAATTAAAAAAAAAAAAATTATCAATCCAACCTGTGTTTCAGCTGGTGTCCACTCCCTTTTGCTGTGTCACCAAGAAGTGTTTGGTTCCATCATCCTTGCTTTCTTTCCACTCCTGCACCCGCATCGTGTATTTAAATACACATTATACTTCCATCTCTTTTCCAGGTTGAATAATCCCAGCTCTAAGCCTCTCATCCTGTGTCTGATACTCCAAGTTTCAATTTTGTGGTTCTTTATTGGACCCATTCCAGCATGTCCATGCCTCTGATATTACGTTGTGAGAACCCAACAGCAATCCAGATGTGGTCTCACCAGTCTAAGCAGAGAGGATCATCTCCCACAGCCTACTGAAAATGCTTTTACAAATGCACTTCAGGATGCTGTTGGCCCCTTTTACAGCAAAAGACACGCTATGCTTTTTGACAGTCAATCTGTTGTCCACCACGACCACTAGGTCCATTTCTGCTTTCCAGGTATTTAGCCACCAGTTTATTCTAGTGCATTGGGTCTTCCTCTCCTGGAATACGACTTTGCATTTTCCACTTGCCTATGTCTCCAGTCTGTTGAAGTCCCTCTGAATAAGAGCACAACCAGCTGGTCCATCAGTCAGTCCTCCCAGTTTTGTATCATCTACCTAATACTCGTACAGGGCAAAGTGGAAAACATGGGCAACGAGGAAACAGAGGCAGTGTAACATTTGAGAACCTACTTCTTTCCATTTTTAAGTAGTGAGACTCATTGAATAGAAACTTGTAATTAGAAGTGTCAGCTTTACCTACTTTCTTTAGCCTGTAGCAGAAGGACTTTCAAAACATCCACTGTAGAATAGAAGAAAATTGGCAACTTCATTCAGGAAAGTAAGCACTGCATGTACATACATATTGAGAAGAATTAAATGGATTCTATTTGTCTTTGATCCACAGTATCCACATGATAGAACAGCCTTGCCTACACACTTTAATGAATTTCAGCCAAGTATCTAGTCACAAAAGATGAGATCTAAAATATGCATCTGTGCAAAGTCCATCTGATGGAACAATCTTCCTACTTTAATATTGAAATAGCTGCAAACACATAAGGTGATTGAAGTGTGACAGTGGCTCTGCATTTCCGATCATTGTGTTCCTCCCCAAAACAAAAGTGCAGTTTGTTGCCTTTCCATCAAATCAGAAATTCACTTGTTGAGTTAAATTAATGGCCACAAGTTCACTAGATTAACCATCAGAGAGAATGTTCATTCAATGGTGTCCCACACTTGGAAAAGATCTGATTGTACAAGCTCTACTAAAAGTAATGGCTCTGTTTCATTCGAAAACAATAGCAAGGTTGCTGCTAAGCATACTATTGTCTGAGAAATCATTTGGAAAAAAAAAAAAAAAACCAAGGAAAAAGAAAAAACAAAAGCAGAAAAACTGTGGAAGGAACAGTGACATTTATTAAGCATATAGCAGCCACCAACAAGCAACTTTTTTTTTTTTGACAGTATAAAATTTTTACTCTATGTAATCATACAAAGACTATTGCAGAACAACAGACAAGTTATTAGCAAATAAAACCTGAGTAATCTGAGAAGATGTCATGCCTCTGAAATGGGCTTCTCTTCAGGAAAAAAAACAAAAACAAAAACAAAACAAGGAGTACAGTGAGGAATGGTGTAACTTTATTTAACAACAGAAACAGAAATAGCACATATTTCCATATTTCCAAAAATATTTTGGGAAAAAAAAAAATATTAAAACATGCTTTTTTTTTTCATCCCAATAAAATTGAGGATTTTTTTTTTCCATTAAAAAAAAAAAAAGAAGTGAAACAAGATTGATTTAGGTTTTTTTTTTTTTCGTATGGAGTGCCTAGTTTGACCTGAAATGCTTCAATATTTAGTGAAGTAAAGTGAAATGTTTACCTTATGGGGCCAAGGATGTAGAAGAATAATCTCACCATAATAAATTGCTAAAGCCTGGAATTAGAAGATACTGGCTTCCAATGGGAAGCTTTAATAATCCTGCTCATATCCCCAATATTATTTTTTTAAATTTAAATAAATGCTTTGCATGAACAATTAATTCTGCTTTGAAACTGTCCCTTGAAATGTGCAAGTATCTGATTGCTATGTACTTTTAGCTACACACTTCTCTTTCTGATTTCTCAGAAGAAAATCCTGATCGTATGTTTCATAGCCTTTTTGTAAATTGAGAACTGAGTGACAAATACATCAAAGTGTATTAAATATTGCAGGCAGTAACTGCCAAATTCAGCAACTAACAGCTGCTAGATGGTATATTAAAAGAAGAGGAAGCTCATGACAGACTTCAGCAAGCACTGGTTATCTTACGGGAATGGGGCTATATGCACATTTGCCAAGACACAAACCTGCATATATATTTACTCTTTTTACATGTCTGAATATTATAAATATTCAAAAACAACAAAAAAAGTATAAACACTCACAAAAATAACCAAAGAAGATTTCACAGATACTTTTTTTTCTTATGCCTAACAGGATAAGATAATTTTGTGCCATCAAAACCCCCAGGCTATTTGTTATTACTTTACTTACAAGTTTATGGTTTGTTTAGAACATTTAAAAAAAAAAAATACCGCAAAACAAACAAACTCCAAACCCACACCTCCAAAACCACAGCCTTTGCTAGATTCTTCAAAAATGTGATCACCATTATCAAACTTGAATCTCATGGGGTGAAAACAAGGTATAATCCGATCATTTGAATAAAGTTCAATACTGATGGACTACAGCTAGATTCATCTCGATCTTCTTTATAAAAGTACTTCCAAAAATATTAACTCATATTACCTTAAACAGTGTATATCCTAAAATGCATTTTATATTCATACTGTGAACTTTGGAATACCAGGGATTCAGTTTTGCATTTCTTTTTTTTCCACTCAGACACTGACACCTAAAAGTACATGTTTGTGTATACATGCATGCTACTAGGAATTCCAGAATCCCTGTGTCTTACCAGCTATTCTGTCAGGCCAATTCTCTTAGTCTGCTTCTCTCTACACCTTTCCTCTTTTGTCCCTTTCCCAAATTGAATAAACTTTGATAACTCTGAAGAGTGTTTATTTAATTCCAGGGTATAATGAGGAGAGCAAGACATCACCATTGACTGAAGTTTATTAGCATTCGGTATTTTCAACCCCACAAATCCTTATCCAATAATAATATTCTAAGATTTTATTGTGATATTGAGAACAGAGCTGAGAGAAAATTTAAGGTAGCTGGTTTGATATACATAGTCATTTAGTGAGATGTACTATGCACCTTACTTCATAACTGATCAGAGATCTTAAAATTATTCTCCCATATTCTCCATAATGATAATAATATTGCTTAATGTTTAAACAGTAACTTTTCACATTTGAGGATGCCCACTGGGTCAACAATACTTTAAAGTTAACTATTATAATATTCTCAGCTTTGTCCTGAACTGTAGCATCAACTTGAGGAAGTGATTTAGACTTAGTCAGCCTCAGTTACTGCAAAATGGCAATATTAATGCCAATCTCTCATGACCATTTTAAGATTGTACAGTTCATACACAACACAGAAAGATCTTTTAATGAATATCATTGTAAAAATAAAAAGTATTACTCAGATATTCACTTGAAACACCACTGAATAATAATTTTCTTTAAAAGCCTTTAGTGTTCATCAAGTAATAATCTTGATTACACTGAGATTCAATCATGACCACACAATAATATTACCCTGTAAGTTGCTGAGCTTTTTCTGAGTTCTGTCTCAAAGAAACATTCCCCCAACATGACAAGGAACACAAATGGAGGATGAAAAGGAGGAGGAGAAAAGAAGGGAAAATGTTTATGTATAGTTGATAGTATATAAATACAGATGGATTGGAGAGATCAATAAAAATAAGTAGAACTAGAACATCTATACTATTTTGTCCATTTTCAAAAAGATGACAGTGAAATTGCTTTTGATCAAACTGTAAGTATAAATTCCCCTAGGGCTTCCTGGAGTCAGCGTAAGAAACTGTTTATGATTCAATCCATTACCCTGTGTTCATAAATATCTATTGCAAAATTAGAATGTTAACTGTTAAAATACATTAATCAGCAGAAGGCTAATACCTTCTTTTCATTAGTATTTCTCAATTTAATTGTAAACTAAAAGTCTTATTAGGCATACCCAGCAGTAAGCTGATAATACCAGCTAAATGCTCAACAGATGTCTCTAACTGGAAACATAAAATTTTAATAGTCGCTTTCTTCAGTATTTAAAGTTTATATTGTTATCAACATATTTTTCATAAAGGAAGTCATGCACTTCTGTCAATTATGTTTATTACACTAAGGAACATTTTAATACAATAATGCAGTTGTCTTCATTCCATAAACCCCAATGGTACTTAAAGCTAGGATTTTATTACTTGTGCCTGGGGCCAAAGCAAGCTATAAACCTGCTACATTCTAATTCAGATACTGCTGGTGGAGTTTGCATTTTTGTTCTGTAAATTACAATACAATGTAATCAAATAAATGCAGAATGGTAGTCATGGAAACAGCATTTTCGATTTGCAAAATTTTAAGGTAAATGCAAAAAAAACTCAAACTGCTGATTGACGAACAATTTTTTTACTCCAGACTAATGTATTTGCCCTCAAAAAGTGTATATGTTAATAATACTCCAGCATTATGGGATATTAAATCTCCTTGGATATGAAGTGCCACTCAAAGTTACTCACACTATTTTCCATTATACCACCTTTTCTGTTCTAACAATGTTCACCCCCAGTTGCATCAGCTTTATGTTTCAAACAGACTAACTCTGACCAAGTGTTTTATGCAGTAGTGTTATATCAAGACATTAAATGCATCTCAATTGATGTCTATCACATTATTATTTTGTTTAAAATATGAGCACACCTAGCACTTGGAAAGCCTTGCTAATATAAAGTATCACAAGAACAGGAAGCTCTCCAATACATTATGATACCTGAAGCTATAAAACTTTTTAAAATCATAAACAGAGGATTTCCCAGAGCACTACATTAAAGCACACAGAGTTTTTACATCTAACAAGACTCTATATTTTTCTTGAGGGTTCAGTTTAAGATGTGTAGTATTTGGTAACACTCATAAGTGAAAAAAAAAAAAAAATAGCTTGCTTTACTAACACTGTATTTCTAGAACTACTTTAGCAGAGGTTTTTAAGTCATTTGAACATAATTTTGAAAAATCTTATTATTTAACCTTTATCTTCGTAAAGTACCAGGGGTCACAACTATGCTGGGCATTCCTGAATTTGGTGCCATACAAATACATAATAAATAGCTGCCTGAGAGACATCAGGTTTTTTAAGGCAAATATATACATACATATGTGACATATATACCACTTGACTAGAGTTATATAGTGTTATCTTGCTTTTTTATACTTGTAACAGAAATATCAGCTGTTCTTCATGCAAGCCATCAAGATGCCCAGACTGTTTATAAACCCTGCTACTTGCATTTGCATTTTCCGAAAGAATAGAAAGAGGAAGCAGTGGTGGAAGTGGTGGTCGTGCAGATCCCTCTGACCAGCCTGCTCTAACTTAGACTGCCTAGGAATAGGCAAAAAGAATGCAGAGAATAATTCCTCTTCAGAGTCCTTTCTAAAACTAAGTTTTAACATAGAAAAAAGCAAGCCAGATGTCAGTGTTTATTCCTGAAGACAAAAGTAGATATCTTTGTGCTCTTAGAACAGGTGAGCACATACTGGTTTCAAGTACCTATTTTTTTCCCCGAACCAGGAAGTATCTATCCTTCAATCACGTATTTCAGCTTCATGCTCCTGAAACTCTAAAATGTAAATTATAGTAGAAACCACTGCTATTATTAAAAAGCAGCATATAACCCAAGATAATCTATTTCCAAACACTAAACAACTCATTCATCAGTCAAAAGGGAATTTTAGAGTCAGCATATTAAGAGCAAAAAACATGTATGTTGCCACCTGTCAGGCAGAATTTGTGCCAGGCCTCTAAAGAAAACATGCCACAAATTTATGGGGACACACACACACACACACACACACACAAGATGCTTAAAGTTACAGAACAAAAGAAGATAAGTCCCAAGAAACAAATGCACACATACATGCGAAACTTCCTTTCTCCAGCTCTCCTAAGTAGGTTCAATGAAGTTCATAAAGCACAGCATGGTCAGAGTAAGCAACAACATGGGTTCTTTTTAAAGTATATAATAGGGCACAGCATCTTGAATTCAGAACAGATGCTCTTGCTTAAGAAATTTGATATAGGGGAGCCACAAGAGATAGACAGCCATACCTGCAAAGAAAACACTTCCCTCATCACAAAATTGCTCTACGTCTTAACTGCTCCTCTGGAAACACTCTTAGTATGTCATGGTAAAAAGACAACATTGAAGTAATGCATTCTGAATTTCTGCAGTCTCCTATACTATATCGCTGCACTAGAGAAGGAGACAAGATCCTTAATGTATGACCTCAGCTGAGACAAATAATGTGCTGCCAGTTATTTGATATTACATGAAGAAAAGTGCCAGCCTATATTTCACTGCTCCTGTGCCAAGGCTTGGATGAAAAAATACATGCAAAAAGCACCATTTCAGTAGAACAAAGGAAAAAAAGTTGTGAGAAATGGAAATAGTACTTGCATGCAGTTACAGATATGTTTCCTATGCTACTTCCAGATGTTGAAGCCCGCATTCCTTCCTCATGGTTTCCATCTTACAGAAGAGTCACATGTTCCCTCCCATCTGCCTTCTCTGAATGGTATACCATCTATACCACTCCACCCAAGCTCCTCCTCACAAAATATTTAGGTTGAATCTAAACATAAGAGGAAGAGCATTCCACAGCACACTCTTGAGTCATGATCCCTGCTTTCAGCCAGATCTCATATTTGTCTGGATCACGTCACCTCTAGCTCACATGCCCAGCTTTCTTTCTGAGAGAAGCCAGAGCACAGGGATGAAAGGAGTAATCCATGTCTAGATTTTACTTCTACATCGAACTGAAATGCAGCTAATACTACTAACCCCAGAGCTGAGGAGCTCAGTCATCAATCCCATAGTTCATCCAATAAGCAAATAAATAGCACAACTTCACCTTCATCTCTAAATTCTCCTTCAGACATACAATATATGTTGCAAGAAGAATGTTACACAGCAGTACATTAGGGATGTTCTAACAATGTATGTAAGATAGGATGATAAAGATTTTTCTTTGTGTGATCTACTCTTCTCTTAGCAAGGCTACCAAGTTTGCCTGTATTTTGATGTTATGACAGAACAGTTTCTCACGTTAGTAACAGTGACAAGATTGCTACTAGAACATTTTAATTACTTTGCCACTGTTGTTCTTTGTCTACTATGAATCTCTCTTACATCTCCCTCTCTCTCACCATTATCAGTATGAGGATGCCAGGGATTGCTTTCAGAACTGGAGGTAGGTAGGCTGTAGCTTAAATTCCTATTTTATTTTTCTTGGCTAAAAGTGTACCCAGCCCCATATGTTTTTCCGGTATATGAATTATTTTTTTCATCATTATACTAAGACATTTCTTAAATGAAGGGTAAAAAATGTTTTTATGTAATACACCCTCATATGCAATGAGATTTTTATGAATGCGAATACAGTTTTAAACAGACCAAGTCACAATTCAGGAAGATAAGACTATGTCCTAAAGGAGAGAAAATAGCTTAAAGAATTAACACTGGCTTACTAGCATACAAAAATAGCTCTAAATAAGACACCATTCCAAGAGCTTTGAAAATATCAGAAGTATTGTTTTGTTTAAAAATTCCCCAAAGTACAAAAGATAAAAAGAATGACTTATCCTTTTATTCCTTAATTTATTTTAAAATAAATTTTGATAACCTACAAAAAATTTAAAAACATTTTAGGAAAACTAAACTGGGCAAAACACAGGAAGTCACCTAAGACTCCAATTATCCAAATACTAATTAATTAATAAAATAAATACTTGCATAAGAATCCATCATTACAAATATAATAATTCTTACCTTCACGTGCTCCTGGCTGCATTATGCAACACAACATGGTAGAAAAGCCACACAGTAATAAAATTCTTATAACACTTTTCTAAGACAGCTTGTATTCAAATCTTCTTTTTTTTTCTTTTTCTAAATATATAATTTTCCTTCCACTGGCTGTCAGGGAGTCATTCATTCAAACTTATAACCTTTTGTCTGACTTTTTCATTGGGCCTTCATTATTTGGGCTTCATTTCATTGGGCTTCATTATTTAACTGTTCACTGCTGTAGTCTAGTTAGCTGAGTACGTGTTAACTCACTAGTGGCCAGTAGCACAGGGTAGGCTCTTGTCTATTATCAGAAAAGCCTATTATTGCCTTTGCTAGTGTGCTGGTATATCTAATAGCAAGTGCTAGTGTTTTGGTAACAAAGCCTGATATTTTTTATTCCTATGACTATGCTCGACATACCTTTCAGATGTGAGAACTATGCTACCTATGTTTTATTGATCAAGTGAAGAAAATACAGCTGCTGATAACACCTTTTTTGCCATATGACCTTTTTGATTTGGCAGTAGTACATTTTGATGATCTACTGAACTGCAGCAAACAAGCAGGAGAATACCACTACAACCAAATTCAAGGATGTAGTGAAACGTAGCAAAGACAAAAATTGGTACATATACCCAGATGTTTTTATTGTGAATGTTTTTGTGACTTCATGCTACAAATGTTAACTCATGCACAATATATAAAAGCAGTCATACTTAAATTGTATTTATACTGCTTTTTGATAACAGGTGTTAAGTAACTTCTTACCATTTGTTGTACTGGGACATGCACTATCCCTATGTGCGCTATCTTTTAGTTATCCTTAGGTTTTTCTGTTAAGAAAGGACTATACATTTCACAGCTGACACACATTCACACTAGCATCCTGGCATGGAATAAAGGGAACACCAATCTCACCACAGAAATCCAAACTGGTGTATTAACAGTTACCTCTCCCTGTATGTGCCCTGTTGTTTTCATATGCAGTTCAAATATTGTGTAACTCATGCAGGCTCCACAGAGAGATGGTAGACACTGGAACTGTTCAGAACTGGGTATTTAAGAGCCAAAGGGAGCAGTATCTGTGTCTTAATTCTGTTTTTAGAGGCCTGCAAAACCACAGAATCTGTAATAAGCCAAATAAAAAGCAAAGCTTTTCTGAGAACTATTACTGCTAGAGTTGAAGAACGTTATCTTTCTCAACTATTATATGCAGCATACCTCATCTTTATGATACAGAGTGTATAAGTTTTACTGAAGTCAAGCAATCAGGAAAAACAATGTCCTCTTTCACTAAGTTAGCTATCAGTTTTAGAACTCCCAAGGACCCTTCCCATTTTTCTTGCAAGATTTTCATTTTAGGATTTCCTTGTGACATTGCATGGTCCAAAATTTGTCTGCCATAGCTTAGGAGGGAGTGAATTTCTCTTCTGGGATATGTTCTCAGGCATGGTTGAATTTCCAGATGCAAACAACAACAAAGTAAAGAACAGAGCAAAACTAGTTCCCTGACTAGAATATGATCCACAAACCTTTTACTTTACATCTGAAGTTGTACTGTACTAGCTAGATAACAGGCATCAGCAGCCTGCAGAGCTACTAGCTCCACATCACTTGTATGGATTTACTTCTGAAAACTGCACAGTGTAAAATAGTTTTAGATAAGATTTCAGCTCCCGGTCTACCCACCAGTCACCACCACTACCACCCACCAGCTCAGGAAGCAGTATCGTTCTATGATAGTGTTATGGTGTTAAAATGATGCAGCTCCTTTGGGCAAGGGATGTATCATAGATTTTGGTTAAAGTGGTTTTGACATTTGATTTATCAAACTATGACTAGCTTGAGAGTGGTTGAAAGTAAAAGCATCCTAAGAAAATAAAATGTTGCCCTTTTCAATATATGAAACCAATCACCAGGAAGGAAAGGTCTTAGACTTTTCATTAGTGTTATTTAGGAGTGTGACTGAGATCAAAATAGACACAAGCACCTCTGTGTGTGTGTGTGTTAATTCTTTTTAGAAGTTGCGTTAATAAGAATATAGGAACAAAGCAAAGTTTAAAATAAAAGTTAATCCCAAAGAAAGTGGAGCCACACAAAAAGGAAAAAAACAAAAAACCACCCAACTTTTTTAGCCATTCTCATTTCGTTCAAGCCCATGCTCAATTCAAAGATTTTTCATTTGGTCCCCTTTTCACAGAATCAAAGAATCACAGTATTCTGCTGCTAAACTGATGTTGACAAAATCACCGTTATCGGGCACAGACTCATTCTCTCTGGCTTCAGGAGGCCCTTGAGAGAGCAGTTAGGTAGGATCACTCCAGCCAATGGCTTCTGAGGAAGTGGAGTTCCCATAAGGACAAGGTCCTTAAAGAGTGCAGCAGAGAAACTGTAACTCTACAATGATATCTATGCCTCAGATGATCTCAGGTCATCCATGAGTTAAGAAGGACATATTCTTGCCAGAGGGCAAATCTTATCCCCTCACCGAACTCACAGTAAAAATTCAGGAGCTTAAAAAGTATCAGGTTTTGCTTCTTGCTGAGTGCTACTCTGCTGGAGCAGTAGGCAGCTGACCGATGTAACAGCAGATCTGAAATCACTGCTTATATTGAAGAGAACAAGAATTTATCCCAGCCAATGGAAACTATTTTAGCTACATTTTTCATTTTACAGAGAGGATTTAGAAGGCTATTTTTTTTTTTCCTTCAAGATAATTTAAATATCTCTCAGGTTCAAAGTGACATATCTTGTCTTAGAAAAAGTTACCATATTCTTTGCAAGAGTTCTGACTTCTATTGCTCTGTGGTTTGTACAATTCTTTTCAGAATGTGAGTATAAAGTGGGTAGTAAATTCTCTTGTTCTCATTATTTTAGTACATCTTCAAATATGCTGAAATCAAGCTCTTTACACTGATTTAGGTACGAGGTTACATAGTTCAGGTATTGTTTTCAGAGAGATAAATGATGAATCTTCCATGCAGTGAATTTAGTCAAGGAATGTAGTCAAAGGTAACGGTACAATTTCCTTCTTCTCTTACTATTTCTACAGTTCTGCAAAAGTGATTTTCTATGTCTCCATTTTCTTTTTATAAACAGTAAGTAGCCACACCTACACGCGTTTTTGTGAAATTCAGTTTCTGACTGAATTTCAGCTAAACAAAAGTCATGCTAAAACAAAACAGATTCCAAGCTAGTGTAAACCAATCCAACTGCTCTGCACAGACTACAACACCCTGACTTGGCTTCATAAAAATGGCTACTGAGTGCTTGCTATGGAGTCTGATAAGTCTCTGGACTTGCAGAATTAGCGGGCTCCAAAGCCTGTATGACAGCTATAAACCTGTCGTATGCTGTGCTTATTGATTCTGGGAAGTGAACTCCTGAGACCCTGAGTGTAAGAAAGGCATCTCTGTAACATCTGTAACATTTCTGTAACACCTCCGTAACAGTCTGAAACATCTCAGAGGGTCCCAGGTCTTCAAGTCCCTCTGAAACAGAACAGGAATTTGCCAATTTATGTTCAGAATTTTCAGAACATAGATTTCATTTACTTCCAAATACCACTTTTCTAAACCTCACTGTGTTTGAACTTATTTTCCTTTCTTTGGAAATGCTTTCACTCCAAGTAGAACTTTAATCACATTCTGTAATTTTCTAATAAAGATAATTTCTGGAAAACAAGACGCTATAAATGTTAAGACTACTTTATTATTTTTAATTATAAAATATTTTCCATTTTCTGATGAATTCACAAGTTATCTGACCTTTACTCATCTAGGAGAAGTAAATTCCACTTTCTGAATGTTGAAAAATGCTAGCAGGTTTTTTCTTTGGGATTTTTGGATAATTTTTTGCAGGGAGGGGTGTGTCTCTTGTTATGATGTATAACATTTTTCCCCATTGGATAGGATCAATTCAGATGTGCCATAGATACACTATTATTAATGAAAAATACCAATTTCCCTTCTTTGGGGTTGTGTTTAAAGAGAAGGTGCTGGTTTTGTAGGTGCTGTCTCCATAGTCTCTCTGAGTTACTGTCGTGGCTTGAGGCATAACAGAACCAATTTTCTGTTTTGTAATTTTACTTTTTAGCTGGGCCTCTTCTAACTAACTAAACTCTGAAACTAACTGCATATTGTTCATAAACTGTTCACTCTTAGAGTGACAAGACCTGATTATACCAAGAAATGGAATGCAGAGTGGCTTCTGCCTATACTTACCGCTATAACAACCAAGGTCAGATAATTTTCTTATCTGCCCCGTTGGAGGATCAGAAATTGAAAGGCATAGAGGAATCACACCTGTGGGGAGAAGCGGACAGAACAGATGGCCCAAACCTGACCAACAGGGTTTTCCATCCCATCTGTATCACGCTCAGCATAAAAGCTGGGAGATCAGAAGGTCAACTCTCTGCAATGGCTGATGTCTGAGGAGGACCCTATCAGTTTGTCTGCCTTTGATCCTGATCTGAGCATTCCTGACTCCAGACCCATAATCCAGCTCCTTTCCATCACTACTACAGTCTGGGACTTTTTCTGTTCCTGTTGACACAATCATCCTGGTGACATGATCATCACCCTGGGAGCTTGATACAGTTCTGTATATATTGTATATCTATTTTATTAATATTATCATTATTTATTTCATTATTGTCATTGAAGTAGTTTAGTTCTTTTTCTAAACTCATAAAACTCTTTATCTCTTCCTCTCCTCTCTTTGGGGGTGGGGGGAGTGGGAGTCATCTGTCATTCTGATTAGCCAATCCAGCCAAAACCGTGACAGGTACTATGTCAATACAGATGTCATCAGTATCAAGATAACTGAGAATTCCTAACTGCTCATAGATTGAATAGTATTACCTTAAGCGTGTGATCTGGAATATATTACTCAGCATTGCTTTCTGTGTAGATGTGAGATTTCTCTCTAGCCTTCTTTCCCAACAGATAAACAATGATACACTGCCACTACGCATTTTAATTGCCACAATAAAACATCCTTTGTCCACACAGGTATGAGACAACTCTAATTCAAGAGAAGTCTTCATTCTCTCTCAAAGCTCTAACGATATGGGAAATTATTGCTGTTTATTCTGTACTCCTGAGCAGTTTTCTATGTGAATTACCTGATATGTGCCATTAAGATGAATAGTCTTTAAAGAGACTCCTGTCAAACTGCCTTTTGAGAAATTATCCTGTTTGTAAAAAACTTCATGTTGTGACACAAATCTCTATTTTAGATCTTATCAGCAACTAGATCTTCCTAACTTGTGTAGAAAAATGGTAGAAAAATGTTCTTCATTATAATTTAAGGAACGGATTTTGAAAAGCCCAGTAATAGTCTTTTATAGTGCCATATAGAGAGAAGTTCTCCATAATGTAAAGATATCACAGTGATTCTGATAAAGTTTAATGAATATAAAATTAAAACACTTCCACACAGAAACTGTGTATTCAAATCCTATAGCATCTCTCCTCAAAACATTCTACAGAGAGCAACTGAAGTGTATCATGTCATATGTAGTGGAGGAACCATTACTTCTGGAGCTTTATAGCTACATTTCCCACAGCTTTGTCTTGTTCATGCATATTTCTGGAGAAAAATGACTGCACTTGAGGTATTTGATCCATATTTCTACATTTTTTGAGCCAGTAGAAATAAATCTCCCCACACTTCTAGTATTCCAAGCAAACCAGAGCCCAAATTTAAGGACAAGAATGCCTTGAAATGCCTTTTTACACCTGAATCCCAACAGACAGGAATTTGCATATTAGTCAAGCAACAGTTTTAATCCCAGCACTGCCATCTACTGAAGAGATCATTATAATATGCTTTTCTGGAAGATACAGTTTAATACATAGAAAAATTATTATCTCAGCAACTGGATTACTGGATAAGTAGAGTTCCTAACCCAATAAAACCATAAGCTATGCTATACAAACTGGCAAGATGATCAAATGACTTTAAAATATATATAAATCCAATTATAAAAATGGTGACATTTCAGCAATAGTGAACAGACAAATATCAACTTGCTGTGCCTAGGCCTGCCTTGCTCCAATTGAAGGCAAATAAATCCCAGATGAACTAAATGAGAACAGAATCAATTACTGTTTCAAGTTAGTAAGACTGGATATTAATCAATTAATTGCTTAAAAAGGCACCCAAAATTAATAAATCAGTGTTCCAGACTCCAGAAGGTCAATATAAATTGTAGAGGAGAAATACTCCACTGAAAAAAAAATCACCTTTCCCTAAAGAAGAAAATCCAAATAATAATTTAGGAGTGCAAAAGGCTTGATCACATATGGACAACCTAACCCCTGGGTTATCTGCTAGTTCCTCACAGGATTAATCCATTTTAATGATCAGACAACTCACTATATACACCATGTTTCCTTGTTGAATCAACTCTTACATGAAGTACTTCATGATGAACAGATTAGGCCACGAGCTATTGATTACATTTATCTGTTGGGTTTACTGTACTAGACAGCTTAATGATACCTGACATTTCCAAAATTTCTTCTTCAGGAAGCAAGCTGCAATTTCTGGTGATAAAGTATGGCAGGGCAAGTGCTGGTGAAAGAGGTGGTAAAGTGACTTCCTGCTTATTTAGCATGAGTTGGAAACTTATTATATACAAACAAAAAATGAGATATTTGGCATTTTTCCTGAGCCCAACTGTGTGTGTCAGGGCATGAAGGGGAGTCCCCATGAGGTATTAGGGCAGGGCCTGTCACACCATCCCTGCCAGGAGCAGGCAGCCTATGGACAGCAGGACTCTACCGCCAGGCATCAGGAACCTCCCTGGGGATAGAAATGGGTCATGGTGGGGCCAGGACATGGGCCTGCAGGTAGACCTGGTTTGACAGAGTCCATGGCTGGGCAGGGGAGGGTTGTGAGGAGCTAGAGCTCAAGATAGGCCCTTCTGGGGCAACACAGGGGCAGGGGCTGACAGCCCTTGGGGGCTGACATGTGGTCTTGAGCCTTGGGCAGGGTGGGGTGACCCCTGAGGTTAGGCAGGGACAGGCAGGGACAAGCAGGGCTGTGGATGACCTCAGGGCCATGGCAATGTGTTAGGATGATTTCTAGTAAGCACATTCTCCCTTTGAAAGTGTTTCTATTCACTGTATTTATCTGATCACCTAATTCAGACTACAACTGAAAAAGAGTTACAATAAGAAAAGGCTTTGAAAGGGTATTTTCAGATATGTTCTTTTACATCCCCCCACCTCAAATCAAAAACTGAAATATTGCAACTAAATCTACAGCAGATTTTAAAAAGGTCAGCAAAAGTACAAAATCAAAACACTCATCATTTATTTTCCCATTGTTTTCAGACAGTTTTTGGGAGCCAGAAGGATTGCAGCTAGCCAAACCGTCGGCTACATGTGGCCAGATCTAGACAAACTGCAGCCCAGAACGACCATCTCTCTGGAAGAGCAACGTTCCCTTAAGGAACATGCCGAGCGCACTGAAGGGAAACAGGGGAAAAGAGGCAGGCTAGCTGGCCAAAAAATGAGTCTGATGACATCTTTTGATGGGTCAAGAAAAGAAACACATTTTTAGGAAGCAATGCACCCTTCACTTCCCACTGGCATTGTTAGGAGGGAATTACTCATTAGGGCTATATTTTCAACAGTTGGTAGGACTGGTGAGTCATTTGCAGAGAATGAGAGGAACTAGAATAAATTGAAAGGTTGTTAACAAAAACAAGAGGGTACAAAAGCCCTTGAAATAAATAGAAGCAAGAAAAGAAAAACAAGGAAGTGCTCAGAGTTCTGTCCAGTCTGTGTATTTTTGAGACTAGTACACAAAACCTTAAATCTTTCACCTTTTATTTTTTTTTTGTGAATTGATTGTTTTCTTCTAACTTGGAAACTATCTGTAAAAGCTATGTCCCTTTTGCCATGTTCCTTCACTGTCATCATCACTGTATTTAACATCTCGATGATGCTCTTATCAGGTATTTTTTGCACTGCATGATTTCAGAGCTTCTTTCACTCTCTTTCCCTGTACTTACTCGCTGAAGTCTGGCCAGATTCATTTCAGGCCTTGAAACCCCATTTATCTGTTCCTTTATTCACTCTATTATTTTTTTTTCTCTTTCTCTTTGTTTTATTACAACTTTTGCCCCAAGCCTCTCATTCTTTAAATTCTTCTTTTTTTTTGCTGCTGGAAAAAAATTTCTAGTCTCTGAATCTTATTCCAGTATTTCAAGACCTGTCCCATGTTCTGCACCTAATTTCTCTTCCCCTGTGCCCTATCTATCATTACACTAAACAATTTTCTGTCCTATTAACAGCACTTTCCAAACAGGATTACTGCTTTTATTCAGTTCTCTTCTCTTACCTTCCATGTTCTTCAATTTGTCATTTCATTTCTTGTCCCTTCTGGCATATGCTTATTCCTGTTTCTTCATATTTGCCTGACTTTCAGGTGCTAGAAAGATACACAATGTTAAAAATACCAGTGAAGAAAGTACATCATTGTTTTTATTGTCAGATTAGTAGGTGCTGAATCATTGAGATACCGTCCAAATGTCACAGAGTATAATCATAAATTTTCCTCTCCTCTCACCAAATCTCAAAGAATTAGTACTGGGGATACCAGCTCAGTATCCTTGTCTCTTCACCTATCACCTGTTTCTAAGAAGATTTGGAGTGCATTCTGGATCCATGATTATGTAGAAATATTGTAGAGCCTCAGACAGCCCCTAGATTATAACCACTTGCTGCTCTCCCATGTGATTAACAGCAGTCAGGGGAAAACAGAGTATATCAAAATAGCATGACCTTGAAGAGCTTGAGAGGTTAGGTGTTGGCTCCCCAAGCTTTCCAGTAAAAGGGGAAGACTCAGGTAGAAGCCAAAGTGTACTGTGTGGCTGGGTAACACATGCAGTGTTTTTGCGTCTGTGACCACAGAACCCTCTCTCAGGATTAAAGAATGGATGTCTCTATCTGACAAAGTGAGGCAGAAGTGTTTTTGCAAATAAGCTTGCCAATGTAATGACAAAGCCTTTAAACAAGATTTTTCAGGGGATGAAGACCAAAACCTGAGACAAGTGGAACAACAGGGGGCAAGGAGTCTGGGTGACAACAAAATAAAGATGGTTCTCACATGTTCCCTAAGAAAACAGCTCAACTGAGGATCTGTCTCAAGCGCCTGGGTATGAACTCCTCCAGCATGAGGAAAATAAAAAGATAATTAGAAGCTGTGAGCAGTTGCAGCATAGCAGAAGCATGGGGAAGGGTGGTGGGGGAGGTCACATGACTGGAGCACTGCAATGGGTGGACTCAAGTCCTTTAGAAAGCACAGGCTGGGAATGGGAGGAAAAGAGATCATGCTCTATGCAGGAGAGCAGCTTGAATGCATGAATCTTTCTCACTACATGGTCCACGAGCCAGCTGATAGTTTATAGGTCAGGATCAAAGGCAGGTTAGTGAAGAAGGTGTTGTGATGGGGTTTTGCTACAGGCCTCCTCATCAAGAGACAAAATAAGATGGAGACTTCGTTAGATGACTGAAAGAATCTTTGCAACCAAGAAGATTAAAAATATTGATTGGGCGTGGAATTAGGAAAGCTAAAACTCTGCTGCAACTGAAATTGGCAGGGAATGTGAAGAGCAAAAATAAAGACCTCTGTAAGTATGTTGACAGGAAGAGTAGGGGATCTTGTGATGAGGATATGAAAGGGATTGCAGTGTTCAAAGCTTTGTTTGCCAAGGTCTTTACTGATAAGGTATGTCCCTCAGCTTTCCAGGTCTTTGTACCTAGTGGCAGAAGAGTCTGGGAGACTGAGGTACTGCCTATGGTAAGGAAAGATTAGTTAAGGGTCAATCAAGAAAAGAAATTGATTATACTGCAGTTCATGAGATCAAATGAGATACATCTGTCATCTATGAGTAAGCTTGGACAAAACATCTTTCAAAAACTGGGTGACCAGGAATGTTCTGTAGTGACTAGAAAAAGGAAAATGTCACATCACTCTTCAAGAATAGTGAGAAAGAGGATCTGTGATGTTAGAGGCTGGTCAGCCTCACTTCAGCCTCCTGGAAGATTATGGAGAAAATCTGAATCTGGAGAAGGGAAAATCAAGCCTAACCAGCCTGAGTGCGCTCTCTGATATCTGGCTTGGTGGACAGGGGATGCTATTTACCTTGACTTTATCATGACTTTTGAAGTGGTCTCTTACTATATCTTTGTAGCCAATCTAGAGAGATATGGACTAGATGAACAGACTACAAGACAAATAGAAAACTGGTTGAACTAGCAGCAGTTTGAAATCCATTTTCCAGGTGGTTACTAGAAGCTTTCCTCACAGGTAAGTACTATTTACCACTTCATATCTTCATTAGCTACCTGGATGACAGGGCAAAATGTACACTCAGCAAGTCTGTGGATGAAACTGAAGAAGATATTGATAAGCTAAACAGCAGGGCTACTGCTCAGTGGAATTTTGACAGACTGGGCTGATGGAAACTCATTAAATCCTAAATCTGGGATGAAATATTCACATGAGCAGTATTGGGGGGGAGGGGGGAGCTGACTGGACAGAAATAAGTTTTGCAGAAAAAAAACCCAACCAACCAAAAAAAAAACCTAAAATAAAACCAAAACCCACAACCCAAAAAACCCAGAGATCCTAAAGCAATAAATTATCACTCAGCATTGCAGCCTAGCAGCAATAAAAGTTTATTGCATAGTATTAACATATGTACTAGCAAGAATGCATCCAGCAGATCAAGATCCTCTATATTTGGCACTTGTGACCACACTGGAGTATCTTGCCAAGTTTTTGTTTCCCAGTGCCACTGGGGAATAAGTCCAGTAGAGGGACATCAAAATGGTAAGTTGCCCAAAAGTCTATGGAGATTTTTAAAACAGATCATTAAATCTATATTATTGAACAGTTATATATATCTGGGAATTTCTCCAGTCCACATTCATTCACCACATATAGTATTTAGAAGAAAGCGTACACTGACTTGAAATCTTTGCTTCAGCACCAGAGTAGTCTTGAGATACTGAGTTTGTACTTCCCTGTGCCAATTAAATGACACCTGAAGTTGTCTTTCACTGCACCTGGCTGCCTTGGGCATGGGTAGAGTACAGCTGTACAGCCTATATCCAACAGACAACTTGAGCTTGTCTCTTTCTAAGCATTATGTAGATGCTTTAAGTCTCATCTACAGTAAATCTGACAATCAGTAGCGTGGTAAGAAAGCCCACTGCTTATAGGTTTAACATGCGAGTACACTTGCAAATCAACTTTTAATTATTTAGTTCAGACATAAGCTATGAAGCTCTGAAAAACATTAGTGCACAGGGGAAAAATGTGACATGCAAACCCCTTAGAGAGGATCTGGACATGAAGGCAAATAAGAGAGGCTGTTTTTTACTCCCATTACAAATTAGATCATGTCATATAGCACATGTGGTTTCCATTTTTGTTTTCAGGAAGTAAGAAACATCTTGACCAAAGGGAAGAGAAAAATACCAAAATGTTTGTTTCACTTTTTGTAACACGTCCACTGGTCTAAAATGTATTAGATACATTTCTGATCTCTGACTCTCATAGCTCTGTAAAGATATTTTTTTTAAAGTTTGCTTAGAAATAGCTTAGATATTTATTACATAGTGCATCATTCCATGCTTGAGTGGAATACACTGTAATATACTTGTATTGAGCCACTATCCTTCAAAACAGTTCAGTGCAATCACTAATCATGTATGCATGTTTAATCCTACCTAAATTGCATATACATTTTCATGTAACTGTGCTAATTTTATCAAAGTTAGAACTCTGGGAAAGCATTTTACATATCCGTGTTTGTCACTTATAGATACAGTTCACCTGTGTCCATATGCTTTTGAGGTTGGTATATATGCAAAGAATAGTCAGTGAGCTTTCTGCTTGTTAGGAGGGTTTTTTCCCTTCCCTTCTGATTCCTGCAGACTGTTCTCTCTTTCTCACAGGGTGTTCATGTTAAAAGATTGTTCAGGCACTAGAAAATCTGGTTTCTTACTTTTGTCCAGTGCCCTAGCAGCTGTACAAGAGGGTCTGTATTTTCTAAACAGGCTGTAAAGGAAAAAGGGGAGATTCCTAGTACCCCTGTTCATAAGAATATTTTAAATTGATTTAAGAAAACAGAGAGGTGAGTGCCCAGTCAGCTGTTTATGCAAATCACATTCTCTGAGAGAAAAGACTGAATGGGACCAAAACATTTACCAGAAGTCACTAATTGGTACACAGGCCAATTTTCTCTATATTTTTACAATTTATTTAGATTTCTAATTTTTTTCTTAACTAGACTGGTTTGTCCTATCTGAGAGTTGAGGAATGAGATATCTTGTGAGCTGATAACTAAAGTAGTTATTATTTTGCACAAACAAAGTTTTAGACAGTTATGAATTAAAAAAGCATTATTTAAAACAGTACTCTTTAAAAACTCAACATCAGGAGACTTTCAAAATGAACGAAAGGGTAGGACAAGGTAGGAGAAGAGATATGAAAGTGTGTTAGCAAGGCAAGTGAAGTGGAAATCTCCTTTTCTCTACTGGATAGTTTTAGTACAGTCCATAGTTTTAGTACAGTCCAAGAAAACAATAGAAACCATTGCAAAAGAAGAAAATTTGAAGCTTTCCCCACCCAGGTGAAGTAATTAGGAAAGAACAGTTTTACTAGACAGTCAGGATTAGGGGACCGTTGTATCTCAAGAGATTATAATACCTAATGGGAACACAGAATTTTGCAGAAGTTAGGATAGGAAAAAAGCCAGCTATTAGAGAGTATAGCTATATACATTTAAACTCCATCCTAAAATACTCTCAGTCATAGTATTACGAACAGGACTGAGAAAAGTCTGCTGTTAGTAACAATATATAATTTAAGAAAACTCGAAAGATTATTTTTAAAGTAATTTCTTCCATATTTTCTGTGGCACAAAAGCCTGCAGGAGCAACATACATTCTGTACTAGGTTATTTCTCCAAGCGAACAAATACAAAGCTGGGAAACCCTTAACCCACTGAAGTCACTGTATTCTTAGTTCTGATATCTGACAATATAATGCAACTCTATATAGAAAACTAAGTCAGCATATGAGGATTACTTCTGCTAAACAATTAAGTGTAGGGAAATATTTTCTCTTTCAGTTATAACATACATCACAGATTCACCATTCAGTGTCAACATAAAGACAAACTGAACTTCCCATCTGTAACCTCTCCTTATTCAATGTTGTGAAGCAATTCCCACACAGCACTATAGGTTCTCTCATCACAAAATCTCTCAACAGAACTCGGGGCACTGAAAAGATTTTATGCTTCAGCTACCGTAGTATTCTTCACTTTACCCTAGTACCCTGCCTAAACTCTGACAGCTCTCAGCAGTGAAATGTATACTGCTATTTGTTATTACTCCACTTCTAGATATAGACAAAGATAAACAGATTTAGGCTTAGAATTACAGTAAATATAACAACATTTAATTTGTTAGGGTAATGATTTGGAGAAAGGAAGACTAAACTATATATAAAAAGTCAGCTATCTTTCCATCCATTCCTAGCTAAAAATGTCTGTTTCTCATGCATGTGTACATATATATACTTGTATGCACTTGTGTGCATATTCACACATAGAAAAATAAAAGCACTTCATAAAAGTAGTTTCCATTAATTGAAATATATCACATGTAATGAGAATGTTACATAATAACTACTAATCACTAATTGAAATTATGCTTCTATTGAGACATACCAATACTCCGAACAAAAGTCTTTTAATACAGCTGATCTCACAAAATATTTTTTTCTTTTTTTTTCTTTTTGATTCCCATAGCAAAAATAACACTTTATTATTACAACAAAAATAGTATCAGTCAGTAATATGAGTTTAAAAACTTAACTTTATTATTTCCTTAGTTTGGAGTATTTGTCAATATGACACGAATTTCTGTTGATGAAAAAATAAATTTAAATGCAGGAATTCATAACAGTACTCATTATTTGCTTCTCCATGTCTTGCTAAGTCATTATTTATATTATATGTTGTACATGTTCTGCAGGCACCCACTAAATTAGGCACCTTAATTTTACTGATTAATAGCAGAGGGCATTCACAAAACACTTTAACATATATTACATAGGAAGAAATGGTTTATGTTAGGTATATTCAGTATGTGAAGTGTATTTTCAGTATTACACTATAAGAGTATAGAATACAACTAGTGGGTTTTGGATTTTGTTGATAATGACTAATAAGGTCATGAATATGTTGTATAAGATCATAAACATTACTGGTTTGAGAATTAATTTAAAACCCGCATTCAAATTGTGTTTCTAGGATTTTGATTACATTATCAGAATTATGGTTAGTGTTGAAATGCATTTAAACTGAAGAATAATAATTGTGTTAACTGATTGTTGCACTGATTATTGTCACTGACTTTTAAAGTAAATGTAATAATAGACCATGATCAAAATCAACCCCCTGCAATTCAGGCTAAATACTATTGATGTTTTTCATAAGCTCCTCTACAGAGGAATGGATTTTGCTGAAGTAGTAAAAGAAGTAAGATTACCCTTTTCATTGAAACAACAATATATTTATTCTATTACGGTGCACTTCCACTTTGCTTTTCCTTGAATATATAAGCAGCTGATCAAAAGGTTTGCCTATCATCTGCCCAACCACCTCGCCTGTGTCTAACTACAGTCACGATGGATATCAATAATTCTCAGGAGTTTGTAAGCTGTTAATGCGATCTAGTTAACAGGTGGCCAGGAATCGTAAAGCCACCTCTTTTGAGCATTCTGACTGACAAAGTCAAATAAAAGAATCTGTTCCATTAAGAAAACTGGTATTTCACAATGAATCTATTATTTACCACCATGATTAAAAATGCACATGACCTGTCTCATCAAACGTGATCCTGGAACAAGTGTTCAAGATAGTATGTGGTTCCAAATCTAGAAACTATGCATTGCCTCAAAGGCATTCCTTGGACTTTTAACAATAAATAAAAACAGGTGAATCAATTGTTTTTTCTTTAGTGGTGCGTAACTCTGTAATGGACCTCAGCTGATCAGTCATTACCCATGAGAATTACAAAATCTATTAATGACACTGATTTTTGAGTGCTTATTAACACTAGAAAGTTACTCTGGATTGAAGCAGATTATTAATTATAACAGCTGTTTTTAAACAATGTTACCTGTGACCTTGCCTGTTCCAGAAATAAATGTTGCTTTCCAGGGACATGAAAACACTTTCAGTTATTTCTGAATAACTCCATCAGTAAAAAAGCCCTTTTAGTCCATCTTCTACTTTGACAGATTGTCCAAGATACAAATTTGATCAATAAAAACAAAATGTTCTTTTCAAAAGTTAAGAAAATCACAGCTGATAAACACAATGTAACTTCTAAAAACCTCTCTAGTTTCATGTCTCTGTCTCTCTCCTCCTCCCACCCAAAATAAACAGATCCAGCTTGCAAGATGCTGACCAGTAATGAGAGACACTGCACATCCATCACGCCCACTGCCTCAGGAGGAGGTAAGAGCACACAGCTTTTTGCAAGACCGTGTTCAAACTATGGATATAAAACTCAAAAACCTAGACAAAGGCAACAAGGTACATAAGTATTTATCATTCCTAATATAGGTCCCAGTTTCTACCCTTATATTCAAAAGTATACTGAAGAAACGCTAAAACTGTTTCCCCAAAACAGCCAGGTGAAGCTTGTTCCCTGGAAGGGAAGCAGTCAACCAGTGTTTTGACAGGAATACCTTATGATTTTGTTACACAACAGCTTATTAGAAAGTTTGAAAGTTGCTGGAAGAAATATTGTGTTATTACTCCCACAGGAACTAGAGCTGTTATCGTGCCATTGGCTTCACTACCATCTGTGTTTTACACTTATTAACTCTCACTGTGCCCCTCAACATTAAATTTACACCAACTCTGAATGCTACCCAAACAATTCATTTATGTAAACCTACTCCTAATGTGCTGGGAGGCTCCTTTAAGTGGTCTCACATAATATATCTTGTTGCATTCTACAGCGCTGCAGTTGTACATCTTCGACTTCTAACAAAATATATCATGATAACCACATCTTATATGTATATCAAAATGTCTACTGTTTCCGGTGAAAAGTAGATTGCATTACAAAATTAAGTAAAAGGGGAAAGGGAATAAATATTGCAAAGAATATTAAAAAAAATAAATAAATAAAAAAGAAGTACTATAACTGTAATTAGAATAAGAATTTACTGCTCATTTTCCATTTAATTTAACTGTTTATATAACAGTCCTAATTGTATAGCTTAGCATGAATGACACTCTAGAAGAAGAGGAAGAAAGGCAGTATAATAGAGACCTTATTTATATTCAGAGGAAGATTAGTTAGCGTATAGACATATTTAGTTTTATAAAATAAGCATGGTCAAAATTACTGAATACATGAAGTGGGATATTCAGATTCTGCAGCTTCAGTGTGTTAAGAAACTTCCAAGAATATGTCAAAGGAAAACCTTGTCACGGGCACTATTTGGCTTAGTGGAGAGCTGGAACTAAGATGTCATTGACTTATTCAAGTCAGATGAACTGAGATAAATGGGACAATAGGAAGTGATTATCGTAGGCAGAATTTCAAAATAAGACTGAAGGAACATAAAGAAACAGGAAACTTAGGACTTTGAACCCACCACCCTTTCTGTTTTTGTGAGTGACATGATCAAGTTTTAAACAAAAAACCTTAGATTTAAAAGTAGTTTTACAATATCTACCATTAAGACAACTGTTTTCATAACTATTTCTGTATTTTAATAGAAAAAGATTGCTGCTGCCTCAGTTTTATTTTATGTGTTTAAACACAGCCCTGTGATATTTTGCAGCCAGAACCATTGCAGTTGTGTCAATGTACTAGAAACTAGAGAACTAGAACATGCAACCAATTAAAAAAACTAGACCTGAAGCCCATTCATTCAGTAACCTGCAAAGTGGAACGCCAAAGCAAACATACAGCATTAATATATGAAAATATTAAATATTAATTTGGCTTACATTTTAGTCATCTGAGGTATCATAAGCAACACAGATAAGTCTATTTTTTTTAAGAATATATGACTTTAATTGACTTTGTCCCTTTAATGATAAATTTACAATGAAATGACATGTCCACCATAATTTTGAAGTACAACATAGCTACCACCAATTTGCTGCAAATGCCTTTGCGTTGTATTTGTTTGTGACAGAGGAGTAAATTGGACAAAAATAAGTTCTTATACACATCCACCCTTGTGAGATTAACAGCAAAATGAAATATTTCAAATTAAATAAATGAAGATAAAAATAATATAAAACCATAGAAACATTCCTCCTGGGTCTCCTCAAGCAAGATTTTCCTCAGCATATTAATACACCAACCTTCATAAAAAAAAGTGAAGAAACAAGATCTGTTTATTGAGAATGAGGCAAAAGGATGCACTTGATGTTGGCCTGATATTTTACCTCTTGCTGATCAGGGTAATAGCTTTTCTAACCTCCAATATCGATGTCAGTCCACCCCAAGAATTCTGAGGCCATTTGTATTGGGAAGAGCACACACGGCTAATAAATGCACAGCAGCCATGCAACTTCTGGTGCATTTGCTGATCCTCTGAGGCCCCTCTCCCAAAGGCTGCCAAAGATGCTAGTGGCAACTCCTCTGGTACTTGCCATGGACAGGTCAAACGCAGATGGTTTTATTTAATTTGGAAGAGAAGGAGATTGCTCTGCCATCTCTCTCTGCTCCCACAATGTGTACTCAAGCATTAGTGGACAAATACAACAAATAAATATCAGATAAAAGCACCCAAAATACGCTCAGTAATGCAAAGAAAGGATATATTTTAGGGTATGGTCAGAGAAGGTAGTCTAAGCCTCCATTGTTCCTTCTAGAAATGTCAGGACAATTCAGAAATGTCAGTTCTTTCACTGATTCCCAGATTGTAATTGAAGGATCACGTAGCTCTCTCTCTTTCTCTCTCTTTCTCTCTCTCTAAATAGGTCTATAAAGATCAGCTGGAAAGTGCAGACAGAATTGTTTGCTGGTTAGCTTTACTTAGAGCTACAGGGTATATATGTGCTTTGTTTTGTCTTATTGATCAATCTAGATTACATTTTCAGCACGCACAAACAAAAATCAGGAAAAAGAAAAATTTGATGAAAAACACGAACAACACAAAACAAATAAGGTTCCAATCGTGCAAATTTTGCTTCACTGGATAAAGCACTTCTTGACACAGTAATGTCCAGAATATCCCTCCCCCCAAAAAACACAGGACTGAGACTGAAGCCATTCTTTTTTTTTTTTCTTTTTTTTTTTTTTTTTTTTTTTCTTTTTTCCTTAAGGCTATACAACACAAAGAAATAAAGCATGGAAAGAACACCTCATTGGGCTGAACACACTTCATTCTTCTGGCTCTGGAGTGAGCCTTTGACAAACCAATTGTGTGGTCCGAGTTATTTGTCTCATTGGGACAACAACAAGAGAAAGAAAAAGAGGAAAAATGAAAGAGAGGGAAAAAAAATAAATAAAAAAAAAGAATAAGAAAGTCAATGATCCCAACAATAAAATCCGAAATTGACTTTACAATCACAGGTACAAATTGCTCAGGTCGATAATTTCATTTCTCCTAAAGATCACTGTCGTCTAAAACTAATTAGAGGCGCAGGTTCCCGAGGAATTGTCAATATTCAAAGCAAATGTTGGAGTTTAGAAGGTTATCATTCTTCTACTGAGACAGTCTGACGGGGTGACTGGAAACACTGGCATGTGCAGCCAAGTTCAGGGTGTCATTAACGATGGAATCCTTGCTCCGGCTCATGGATCTGTTTCCTATTTGGCCTTCTTTTATAGTGGAAATACTAAGAAGCCAGAAAAGGTTGAATATTTCCACCCTCCCATGAGGTTACCCCTTTCCAGTTTGAGATGCACTTTGTCTTCTCTTTCCATGTGGAGCAAGACCCCATTGCTGGCTGCTTCTCTGGTGACATCCTGATCCCCTGCAAAAGCTGAAATCACTGGGTATCCGTTTTGCATTAAACTTACCTAAAAAGTGCAAAGAGAGAGAATCTGAGTTTTATCAATAGTCTCAATGTTTTTTTTTTTTCTTCCTCTGTGTACATCACTAAACTTTTGTGCAGCTTAGAAACAGGGTTGAATTAAGCTAAGGCAGCGTATGATTTCTGTCATGTATACCGACCCCTTTAGCTAAAATAACTCACAGTCTCATTATTAACTTGCTGGCTTTGTAAATGCACCTTAGTGTCTAGAAATGAGCATTAAAAAACAAAAAAACAAAAAAAAAAGGAAAAAGGAAAAACGACATCTTCTTTAGATCACAACCCACCTGGATGGTTTGTCTGTTATAGACCTTGACCACGTGGAAACTGAAACTATATATTCCTTTTCTTGGTGCTACAAATATACTGGAAGCAAGATCAAAATGGTTGCCAATATTAACTAATACCTGGAAAGTAAACAAATGAACAAAACAAACCAAAACACAACAACAACAACAAAATACACACACATACACAAACAAACAAACAAAAAAACCCCAAAACAACAACAACAAAAAACAAACAAACAAACAAACAAACAAAAAAACACGGGAGAGAAAGAGAGAAACAGAGAAATCAGACTCCACCTTAGAAAGGCACCAGTGACAATCTGACATGAGATCCATGACCGATAATAAAGCCTACTCGAAATAGCATTTGCAGCACAATTAAAAGTGCACTGCAGGGGAAAGGAGTTAGAGTTACAGAGGTATTTAAAAAGCACCACAGTTCATAAAACAATTTTACTATGCAAAAATGATCTCCAAAGCCTGTTGAAGGAAGCACAAATGTCCA
>VXBW01007860.1:1502478-1523912 GCA_013400375.1 Thinocorus orbignyianus
CAGGCAGGAGCCGGGCACCCCGCCGCCCGGCAGCGCGTCGACGGCGCCCCGTCCCCCCTCTCCGCCCCGGGCGCCCCAGCCGGAACAACAGGTCTGTTAGGAGGCAGCGGTGCCCCGCGTCTCTTCGCCTCTTCCTCCCCTCGCCCGGCAGCGGGGGGTCCCGCAGTCTCAGCCGTAGTTTGAGACGGGAGAAAAGCGGCGGTTCAGCAGATTTCGTCCCTGAACCCACTGTGGGCGCCTTGGGCAGTCCCTTGCCCACCCCGCAGCCAATGCGAGCTCCAAAATGCGGTTAGTTCCCACGGTCCCACTTTTAACTACATGTGCGAGCCGGGTTTACCTCGGTCTAACAACGCCCCAGCCACTCTGAAAGGAGATGTTAGTACTATTGATGCTGTTAATGCCCCTTCTCCCCCCCTCGCTGGAGCTGCCTCGCTGTCCCCAGGGTTCAGGGAGCGCCAGGACACCCCGGTGCCCGCGACCCCGCCGCGGCGCTGCCCCGCCTGGTCCCTGGGAGATGCCGCCACCGCCCTCCTCGCCGCCCGCGGGCTCCTGCTCTCCGGCACCGGCTTACACTTCTCAGCGCTTTGTCTCCCGGCCAGGCTACCTCCGCTGTCACCGATCCCGGCGGCTCCCTAAACTCTCGGGAAGGATGCGACCGGCTCAGACATCCCCCGGCTCCCACCCCGTCATGCATACACATCGCAGGGGGAAAAACCTCACCCAGTGTCTCCCTAGGAAGTTGCATCTCAGTTTTCCTCGCTCACCAGAACAACCAGAGATCTCGCTGCCGGGCGACACCCCTAGACTTCCCCCGAGGCATTTCTCCCCCCTGCCCTAACCTCATATCTTATTATTGCTATCACTTAAAATCGTATTTTGCAGAAGGAACAGCCGGAGGGGAGGGGAACAGCCTTTTTTTTTACCTGAGAGGTCCATGACGGGAGAGGAGGGCTGGCTAGGTAGCTCGTCCGTGAACTTGTATTGCTTAGAGAAAATGAGCCGAGACTGCGCTGGCAGAAAGAAAAGGAAACAGGAGTCGCCTCTTTCTCTCCCGCCCATTGCCAATAATCCCCCCCCGCCTCCCTGCCAGCCGCTACCGCCACCACCCCGCTTCCTCCCCCCTCCCCTCTTCTCTCTCTCTCTCACACACACAGAGTCGCATCCGATGGGAGGGATTCAGAGGTCGGGAGCGGAGCTGAGCGTTGCCCCGGCACCCCTCGACACCCCAGTCCCTGCCCCGGCCAGCTACTCGCCACCCTGAGCCCGAAGCCCGACACACCGCGGGCGGCCGCGCCGCGGAGCAGGGGTTCCAAAGCAACGGCCTCTCCGGGGCGCCCCGTCGCAGGTTGTCAGTGGCGCGAGGCAAAAGCCTTCCCCAATCTCGGCCCCCTTTATTTTCACTTAGACCCGTCGGGCTGAGTCGCCCCCGTACAAACACACCGCCGGCACCTCAGCGCTTGCGGGCCACCGGTGCAGCCGGACGGCGCAGCATAATGAACTGGAAGCTCTTTGGGATGCGTAGATTTTAATAACTATGATGATAATAATAACAGGAATCACTCAAAGGGGCACATTGTTTGGGGAACTTCAGGCCGTGCACCGCACACGGAAAACTCCCCTGCCCGCACTCCGGCGCTCGCTGTAGGCTCCCCCTTCCCTAAGCCGTTTCTTCCCGCGGGCGGCTTCTCCCNTCGCACACCGGGAAAGGCGGGAGAGAAAATCCCAAAGGGATGAGGCCGAGGAACTGTGTGGCTGCTCCCTCTCGCCGTTTGCCGGGCCCGGGCGCCCTGCGCTCTCTTGTCTCTCCTGCTTTGCGGAGCCGTAACGATGATGTATGTCACAGTCAAGGTTATCATCAGATATTACCGGCTGCAAATGTTTCTTGCGTCTCAGCTCCTGCGGCTGCTGCTGAGAGGTTAGCAGCAATGCGAGGGAGGGTAAAGCAAAGCTCTGGCAATAAAGTTTTGTGAAAAGACGTTGCATTTCAATGCATTTCTCCCCATTGCAAATTTGTTTTCTGGTCGCATGTGGCATTTTCCTGGAGATTCTGATACTCAGACTTCAGCCTCCGAAAGCAACACATCAGAAAACTGCATATAAATCTAAATGGTAGCTCCTGATATGGAGAAAAAAAAAATCACAGGAGTATCTCGGTAGTAAAATTACGATCTCATCTATGAATGAGCACTCCTCTGTTTCAATCTCCTGCTTTAAGCACAAGAAACCCCTGCGGGTGTCTGCCTGATGATTTGCACTGAGAAATTAATCATGCCCTGAAATTGCAGCTAAGCAGTGTGCAGGGAATTCTTAACCTATAGCTCCTTGTTTCAAATGAGAATTTTATACTAAGGCTGAAATACTTGTGTTTAATGGTCTCTTTCCTGAGTTCAAGCATGGAGGGATGAGAGTAGAAAGCTGAAAAGTGTCGTGCATGAAAACTATCAGAAATCAGAGCAGGAACCATTCTGTGGCTGTAAGGCAGCACCTATTCTGCAAGACAGTGAAATTCCTCCAGAAGACACCAACACTCAATCTTGCAGGGATCTGGTACACTGGGGAGCTGCTATTATTTCTCTTTAGATCAGGCTACCCATTGATTAGGACTCTGTTGTATAAACAAGGAATGAAAGCAGAGCCAGAAGATGTGTTCCTTGTTTTATACAATTTACAACATTAGGCCTGGTGGTAAGGGAATGATGGCACGTCATCACTTCTGCCTGCTACTTTCAAGAAAGATGAGCATGAGAACTAAAGGGAACTGAAAAAGCCCTTAAATCCAATGTGCATCCACAGAAAACCACAGAAATCTTGCCTCGCTTTTAACAAAGGAATGAATCCCACACGTACAGAAACTCCCTTCTCCTTAGAAGAAGCTCCTAAGTAGCTAAAGAATCAGTGCAAATCAGTACAGCATGAATGGAAAAGGGGAATAGCAAAATGAGAATATTTGTTTCTAGTAAGATATCTAATTATACGACCCTTATAGTATTTATTAGAAAACAGTTCCATGCATTTCTTCTAATTAAATACTGTTCTTAATGGGATAAAACTGCAGCCTTCATGTACTTGTGTAGCTGGAGGAATTACTTCTGCATCTTTCTTTTGTGAGTGGAAAGGTTGAAAATACAGATTTTGAAATTATAATCATAGGGAAATGTGGTTCACTCAGTTGTGGAGTGACTTCAGAAAATATAGCTTCTAAAGTAAAGAAGCAGATTAGGTATTTGCAGTCCTCTTTTTTGAGCTCAAAGAGTTGGTTGTGGTTGGACAAGAATGTTGTGTAATCAAGCTCATGCCATTTTTCATCACTTTGCCAAGACTGTTAGGAATAGAAACATTTCTACTAGGGACATGTTGAATTTGATGGTGTGGGAGTTTTACAAGAAATGAAACCGCTCTTTTCTTTGGAGCCTTCCCTAAGCTAGCACTCGCCTTGAACTCATTTAAGTCAACCGCTTCAAGGGGAAAAGCTTTTTGTCTCATCTACTAAATCAAGTTATCAACAGAAAGTTTTTTTGATCAGCAGTTCCCAAGTATTTCCCATACATTATTTACATTAAAGGCCAACAAGATGGAACACTTCTTTCCAAAAGAAAATGCTTACATATATATTCTTGAAATTATTTCACAGATATTTACATGTATTATCTGAATGTTACCTGTATTAATACAGAGAAAGAAGAGATTTTCATTTGAGGTGAAACATACTCTTATCTATCCCTAATACTAGGACAAGCTTTTGTGACAGGGACACAAATACACTTCCATGATCAGTCAAGGCGCAGAAGAATGAGTCCTCATTTATTAAACAAGATACCAATTAAATCACTAAACATAGTCTTCAGCGATTACATGGCCTTTAAAAAACAATTTTACTGTAAATTGTAAACAAATGGGATTTAATAAATCTGATTCTTTTTTACAAGTGTACCTTTGAAATTTATTCTGCTGGTAGAGGAAATGTAATCTTCTGTACCTACTCAGTGATGACCTCCTAATTAACCACAAGTTGTGGATTTGACCAGCCTAGGTATATCAATCCTCTGTGTGAGCAGCCTGTGTTAAATTTGACCATCAGTGTGACTGAAAGAATTCTTTGAAAACGCAAATCACTAGTTCACTCTATAACTTATTGGGGCACCAGGGCAGATAACCTTATAGCTACAAGCTATGGCAAAGAATATCTAACATGCACAATAATCTGAAGTATATATGACATATATATAAAAAAAAAAAAAACCGCGAATAAATTAGAGTTCATTCACAGAGATACTTAAACTCTTTTCTAGCTCCCGAGTCCTACCACTTCCCACATCAGCTGAGGCAGAAGTATTTTCTCCTGTGACTGGAGATTCATCATGAGTGTTTCTGAAATGTCAGTTCTCCACTGCAAAGGGCCTCCCCTCACAAGAAGGTCAGTACTGCAGAAAGAAGATTTTGAATGACCCACTTTCATATGGAATATCATTTCTGATATGAAATCAGAAATATTTGCATGAGATTTATACATGGAAAGAAAACTGCTAAAATGTTCTTCAAGAACATTTTATTTGTTCTTATAAAAATAACAGTACAACCAAGACAGCAGTCTGTTTTGGAACATAGAACTTTATTTTCCTTGCATAAAATATCTTTAATTTCTAGTGAGTTATTAGATAAATAGTGAAAGCATGATATAAACACAAAAAAACCCCCCAAACATTAGAACTATTTTTTATTGCAAGGATATATTTCATCATAGAGCTCTGGTTTACTACCATTTAATATCAGAATGAATCTCTGAATGTCATTTCTTAGTATTCACAGTTACTTGGATACTACTACTTCTTCATATCTGCAAACTTAGTGAACCATTATCAAAGCTTGTCTTTGACAAAATTTTTTGTGACACATATTTTATCAAGCTATTGTTAAATGCAGTCTTATACACCCCATAGAGATGAAACAGACATGAAACACTGCATAACTGGAGTGGTACCAGTTACATACGGTTGTACAATGATATTTAAATGCACTCTTCTAAGACAAGTTTGTAACGCCGCTGCCTTATATACTGTACCAGAAACATTTGACAAATAGCTCCTGCAGTGAAATGGCTAGCACTTAGCAACATGCCACCATACTCTGTTTAATCTCTCTCCTGTCATAGAATTTCAACTCCAGGAGGAGAGGGGATTAATAATTTTTAAGATGAAAGTTATTTTGTAGTGCTTTTTTTCTAATAGCACATTCTGACTCTATCACCAGCCTCTGTGACCAACACATTTTCAGGTCATTCAGGTTTGCTTTGGAGAATTTATAGATTAAGATGTCATATAATTATTAAAAAAATGGTGCGGAGAGCTTGTCTTTTCTAAACATAGGCTAATCATAAATTTCAGACATTTGCATATAGTCACCTATGGGGTCTGTGTGTTCAACGCTTACGTCCAGTTGCCAAGGCTTCATGTGTCCTCAAAACAAACCATTCTACAATGATGCTGAGCACCTCTTTGCTATTCTCTCAATTCTTTCTTCACAGAACAACAGCTTTTAACTAGACAAATGGTGACAGCAACCTAGCGTGCCTCCCAAAGATTGAACATTTTATTGTGTAAAAAGAAAAGGTGCTAGGGAGAAATATTTACTGTAACACCAGCCAGGCATGAGGCTTAGCCAGTACACTTATTTGTTTTATATTTAAGACTCAACACTGGTTTTGTGCCTGAGTTTTGGGTATGCACTTCCCACTCACACAAAGTTGTAACTTGATCTTTTAAGTAAGGAGAGCATATTTTTAAAACGTAACTCCTAGCTAACAGAATTACAGATGTCATTTATTTCCTTGCATCTGCAAAAATGCATGCATCCACCTAATATCCTCTCTCTGAGCCTCTCCACCTAATATCCTTCCTCTGAGCCTCTCAACTAAATTCAGAGATTGAAGGCTTTACATGAAATTTCTAATTAAAAAGTTGCTATAAACATAGTATGTTTGCAAGTTTTATTTCAGGATATGCCTTCAGAATCATAGCCAATATATACAAAGTTCTTTGAAGTTTATGTATGTTAGGTATTATAGATAGTGTATATATATACATATATATATTTTATAATATCTTAAAGATATTTCCTATCTCATAATATATATTATAAATGTTGCATACTATAGGTATATATTAGGTACATACAGATACTATGTGTTAGTTCTGTGTGAGAGTTGAGAAGAACTGGTGTTTTTAAACTATATTTTTGCATGAACTTGCTTTCTACAGGTGAGATTTTTCTATATAATGACACACAACTGCAAAGTTTAAAGCTGACACACAGACTGTTTGTTTTTGGAAGAGACAATCTTAAAACAGGACTTTGAAATACGACAAAGAGATGCCACAGATTCAATTGCATTACCTATCTTCTCAAGCTCATTCAGCTAAATTTCAAAGCAGGCCTTCTAGTTCTAATTGGAAACCAAAAGTATATCAGATTGAATGTTTTACTGATACACGATGACTTGTATTAGCAGAGAAGACTGGCATTTCTGAAAACAATCCACAGAAATAAAAATATATGGCATAGATAGAAGATCACAGTATTAGCTATTTCATTTAGTTAGTTCCGAGTTTAGCATTTCAGAATATGAAATCAGGGTTGAAAAGCTGTACTGGAGAAGACTGTCTCTTTAATGACATACAGAAGGAAATCTATAACTCTTTTGTTCATACATTTCTTTACCTCAATTTTTGTTGCTTCATTTTTTGATTCTGCTTGAAAGAGGTGTTTTTTTGTTTTGTTTTGTTTTTGTTTTTGTTTTGTTTTGTTTTGTTTTTTCTTTTGAGAAAACAACCACTCTATAAACAGGACCCTGTATGTTTTCTCAAGTTGAACACTCACAAAATAGGAATATAAAAAAATTCTACTTGCTTTGGAAATCTTACCCATTATGAAGAACTGTAACCGTTTTGGTAGGGAGCAAAACCAGCTAGTTTCAGCCTTTTTTAAACTAATCTTTCCTCTGAAATAAGTAAATCTGTAACGTAACCAAGGGACTATTTATAGCTTTAGAGAATTAAAACAGATTTATTTGGTCACCTTTACATGCTCATTCCATCTCAGCACACAGATGCTGAGAATTCTGATGACATTTGAGAGCCCCAAATGATTTGAGTTTCCCTCGCTGTGTAATGAAAAAGATATCTGACTGTTGATAACTGCCATGTGTATTTCTTTCAGTTTTATTTGTGTAATTTTTTTTTTCACTTTTCCTTCACCAGAGTTCACTATTTTCACCAATAATTAAACTAAAGTGTCACTGGGATGTTTTTGTCAAACATTTTTAAGAGAATGCTGCTGCTCTGACTGCAGAACCTCCATTTATTTGAAATGGGGAAGACTCAGATTCCCCATCGAAAGAACACTTACCATCTGATCCCAAGCTACAAAAGTGGTATTTCATCTAAGGAGAGCATAGAGAAAACTGAAAGTAGCTGGTGGCTGCTGAAATGTTGTCTAGGATGCAGGAAGATTTACATCTATCCAAGGTCCTTGATGTGAATTATGGACACCTCACTTCAGTCACAGCTCTGTGCTGCTGTAGGCTTCAGCTCCACCACTTATGTCAAAATTTCATATCCTTTTACCTTTCACAGGTCTGTGAAGACTTCTTACTTCGTTAGAAGTAGTTTTGAATAGCAATCTTTGTCTCCTTTGAAAGCACCAGGAAGCGTATAGCCAGTCCAGATTCTGTCATTGTGCATCAGTAGAGCATCACGTTGTTCTCTTCCAGAATCTAAAGCTTTTATAAAAAAAAATGTTTTAGCTGTTACAATTGTAGAGATAACCTCTCAAACCATGGCAATAGATGCAATGGCAGCTCTGCTACTTTTAAACAATTGCATTATGAGATATGACCTGTCCCATTCATCTTCGCAGCTGCTAAATTGGATGTCCTTGAAAACACTTGTGACATGTCACTTCTTTCAGTTGTCATCAAAGCAGGCAGGAAAGGAGATGGAACATTACCTGTTGAACACTTGCACAATTCACTGTGAATGAAAGCTCATTTGGGATGGATAAGGACACCTGGGAACACCAGTATTCATCTCACCTTATAGTAAAGATCTGAGATTTTCGAAGGAACAGAGAAAGGAAGTCACTGAAGAGAAGCTAGCGTATTTGATGTTAAAGGGGTGGAGAGCCAAGACCAGGGGCCTGAGGAGTATGTGTCACTGTGTCTGGAATAGTTATCAGCTTTACTTTTAGCAGCTTCATTGAAAGGAGAATTGAAAATTAATTTTCTGTCCTGAACTGAACCTTTGGCATATATTACTGTTTAGCCATTTCCTGTTCTCCTAGGAAGTATTGCTACAGGTGAGGCAGATGTTTTTGTTGAGTAACTCACTGATCCATTTTGAAGGATCTTTTTATGTGTTTGTACCACACCTCTGGGAAACCACAGAAACCTCTGATCATGTCCTTTGATTTAGGACAAACTCCCCGAGCAATAGATCCAGGTAATCTTTCCCTGTAAAGGGGCTCACATGGCCTGGTCTATACCTGTCCCAAACAGTGAATACCCAATGCGTTCTTTTGCACGTGACTGCATATTAAAAATGTGACATCTGAAGGCATAGACAAAAGGCAGTGGCACAGAAGCAGTCATTCCCATCACCTTGTACTTTTTCTTCCAGGGAATGATCAAAACGCTCAGTACAAGAAAACAACTGTAAAGTTTCAGACTTTTACATTAGGGACTTTGAGGCAGACTTAACATTTCCAATTCTAATATAGAGGCCTTCCCAAGGGATTTCACATCTGAAACTTTTTCAATGCATTGCACTGAATGACACTAAATTCAATGATTTTAAATTAAAGAAAAAAAAATGAGCCAGAGCTCTGCTGCATTTTTGTTAACTGCAAGAACAATATATGTTTTTAAACTAAAATAAATTTCACACTGCAAATCATTCCTTTCAGTAGCAATTGCTCTCTATGTATTAAATACATTAAAATGAATATATTAATAAAGAGATATTAGGGAAATTAATGCATAGATAGCCTGAACTGAAAGCCTTAGGCCTGCAAAGATTTAGCCTGTGTTTTACTTCAGGCACATGAAGAGTCCCGCTGTACTTTGCTCTTTATGTATATAAACCTTTAGTGGCCTGGAACCACAACACAGAGGAAAAAAAATACCAAAAGTGTTCGTTAACATTGCTTTTCATGACATTGCAATGACAAAAAAGGATTTTGGTGCAGCTCTGTAGAGATTGTTGTGCCACGAACGTATCTTTCAGACGTCAGCTCTGTTCTGTAAAAAGGCAGAAACCGATTCTGGAGATAGGTGAAAAACAGCTGGCATCTCTGTAACTGTCACTTTTCAAGACTAAACAAAATTATTTGATATCTTTTACTGCTCTGCTTAAATGTTGCATGTGCCAATATCGGATGTGTTTAAGCTACTTACACACTTTTATCTGTGTAGAAATTTCCACCAAAGTAAGGCAAAACAATATGGCTATTTCTGTTAAGGGGAGGCGTGACTGAGAACACAGTAACACAATCGTGCTTGAGGTCATCAGCTCTAAGAGAAGACAGAGACTCGGGTCATGTGTACCCTGAGCAAAGCACTGAGCACTTGCACCCTCTTTCCGATGTCCTGTGGCATGGGGGTTACAACAACTGTCCCAAAATCATGATGTTCAGCTTCCTTACAGCTACTGCCAAACAAGGATTATATAAAAAAAAAATTCCAGGTATGATGATAGTGGGTAGGTTTGTTCATGGAAGAGCACCAATAGCAATGTGTCTAAGGCAGTGTCTCTCTATGCATATGCACTATGTGTACTTGCAGTATAGATTTTACTTTTTTTTTTTATTATTTTAGTGGCTTTCCTAAGGATTTGATGGTATTTTATAGTTTACAATACACATGACTTAATGAACATGGAATTTAAGGCTATATCAACACTGTGCTTTCAGATCAGGTCTAAGCCCATACTTATATCAAAATCCACTTCTGATCCATTCTGTCCTATTGCTAGTATTTAGGGTCTTGCCTGGGAGGCGGGGATTTCACCTTTTAAGGTCAATTTCAAGAAAACAAGGACTCAACAAACTATATACCCTGGAAAAAAATATGGAAATAATTGATTCTTATTATTCAAAACTGTCTGGAAGCAGACTGCAAAATCAGAACAACCAAAAGTATCTCTGTCAGTCTTTTTAAGGAAATAGCTCTTGATCTGCCAAAAATTATGAACTCACTGCAAATAGTCCAGTTGATGGTTCTCTGCTTACGCTATTTGGTTGTTCATTACTGTTTTTTAAGTATAGTGTAACTTATTTAAGAACAAGCAATAAATGCTACAAATAACATGTAAACATTATTTCTCAGTGATATTCGGGTTGAAGAATGACATGCTATTGCCTCCCCATTGTCTTTATTCCCAAATCTGGTCTAGACTTTCCATGCAAATTCACCCAAACCAATACTGATTTTTAAATCTGGAAAAATTTTGCCTGTTTTTCTCCATTTTACACTGTTTCCACCCGAAACACAGTTAACACCAGTCATATATCCTCTCCAGTCATTTCAATTTGACAATTTCTATCACCATCTGTTTGTAGATTTTCCCCAGCTATAATCAGATGAACTACATTAGGAACCCTTAAATAGTATTCTATGGTTTCTCACAAGGGAAAAACAAAATAAAACAAAACAGAACAGAACAAACAAATCAGGTAAATTATGTTATTATGTTGTCATTTTGTAAAAGCAAGCAGAGAAATGCACTATTGAATTCCAATTAGTCTTGAAGTCTATCAAAGTCTTTTTGACACATGATGACACTTTCAATCCATATTATCTCAGCAATCAACATAAATTGTAAACTGGATAACCACAGTGCCAGTATGCAAGAACGAGAAGAGTATGGCTGCCTGAAAAAGAACAGTAGGTTTATAGGAAAAGGCATGCAAACGTGTAAATAATAAGTACAAATTCATTTAATCGGTTCATCACATACTGAATATTAAGTGAGAAATTCTCCCTGGACAGAAATAAAGGTAAAATGTCAAATGAGTGGAGCTGGACTGCTCAGGTTTGATTTCTTTAAACACTCTCTTTTAGGCTTTGGAGATGCTTCAGCTCCTTGGTTATAGTTTACATTCATTCACTCATCTTATAGCTGGCACACCTACAAACCTTCACCATGAAGACTGAATCCTCGTAGTCTGCAAGTGATGCCATATGGATACACCTCCCTTCCTATCATCGCATGCGTGCATGCATGCCTGCACACACACACACACAGTTCTTGAGTAAAATTCACATGTTCTCCAATCTTTTTTCACTGTGTTACCCTACAAATGCAACCAGACTAGTGGGAAAACTATGTATCACCGGGTTTAACCTTGGGGATTGCAGCAGCAGACACGTTTTGAGCATCACTTGCGTATCACTGTTGCAGTTTGTGAATAATTGCTGGGAGTTCACTAGATTTCAGCATTTATGCACTTTTAATAGTAAAAAGGCCCTCTAGTACAATGGGAAATAAAAATATGCTAAAAGCCACTGCAAGATTTCTTGATTATTTTTTTTTATTGATTCATCTGGTTTATTCTTTCATTTTTACTGCTTCTCATCCCATTTGTAGCACACTATATATCTAAGGAAAGAGGTGAGTTGATATATGTCTGACAAGCAGCCTGCAACACAGGATAAAAACCATCTTCATGGCTCTCTGAATCTGGGTATAGCTAATGGTCTGCACATCCAACAGATAAGACCTTCTTTTGGGATAAGACCTCTCCATGCTCCCATGCAGAAAAAGAAGTCATTAGACAGATTTGTGAAGTCTGGAAACTTCATCACAAACCCCAGTGGCATATTATGGAAGGTTAACTGTTTCATCATTGCAATAAAATCCCATAGTATCATACTAACAATTAGGTTCTGGTTGTCAGATAATGAAGATCAAGTTCTGTGCAGAAAAAGAGAACAATAATCTTTTAATGTAAATTTTTGTAGATGTTAATATTTACTTCATATCCTTCACAATGTAAAATTTCTTTCAAATTTTTTCAGTATGCTTCAGTTGGACAAATTAAAAGCTAGGTTTTCTTCCATATTTAGATACCAGAATATTCTGAGTGCAAAAAGGCAGAGGCTCTATCAAAAAGAAAACAACAAACAGAAAACGAATAAAGAGGTAACTATGAAACACACCTTTTATAGAGTCAAATGAAATTTTCACATGGAATGAAACCTTGAGTTTCAGAATTTTTAAGAGGATTTTATCTCATGATAATGAGATTTCCAAAGAAGACACATGTGGCTTCTAGGTCAAAGCCTACTAAACTTATCTTTCTCGCTTAGAAAACTGGTCAAATTCACCGGAGGCAGAAGCAGACTTCACTTCGTGCAAGACATTTTAGCCCTGGTTCATAATGAAATCTCTCTCTATTCCTCCTGTGGAGATGGACAGCTTTGTATACATGATGAAATAATCACTGTAATATATAGAAAAGTTAATTTGATAATTCATACCTAAATTCAGGCCCTGCTCAAATTATTAAAGGCATTTCTTATTATAATAGTAAAAATATGAAACTCTCCAGGGGTTTAGAGTTGAAGCATCTTTTCATTCTAGTCCTTAGATATTTTTACATATCTAATAATTAATTTTAACTCTAAGAATCATGAAGAATGTCCAAAGCTCATCAGACTGCTAACACTCATTTGTAATATATGAAGTCCACACTGATCCACTGTGGCGCTCTCTAGAATTTTTCTTGCTTCAGAGCACAAATCCTTACTATTCCAACTCTCCCAAGACATAATGCATACCTTAGAGAAATGGATAAATGGATTTATCAAATGATTGTGAAGCTTCAACCAATTCGGAGGGTATAGTGTTTTCTTCAAACCCGTAGGTACATAGTGTATAAAGACACCATTCTCAGTTCTTGGTGTCCAGTTGGATTGCCTTAGGTGGCATTCAGGTTGGAGTCAGTCATCTTAAAATATCCTTTTCCTTTGTAAAGTTTTTTCCTGCAGAAAACCTTTTCTCCCTACAGAAGTCATTTTCCTGGATACACAGGTCAGATGAAGCAGGAAAGACTCCTCCTTTACAGGGAATGACAATTTACAATAGAGGATTATTACAAAACGATTACTACTCAAATGCATTTCTGCAGGTAAAATGAGTTAAAGATAAAAGAAGACTGTCCCTTAAAAATAGATACTTTATATGAATAACCACAATGCAGAGAACTGCATTTTTCATTCCATTAAATAAATTGTGTACACACACAAGTCAAGGCAAAGTAGCTAGAATATCTGGGGTTCTCAATAACTCAAAACTAATAAAGAGAAAGAAAAATGAACAGTCATGGTGAGTACTTACTGCGATTAAGGACCAAATTGATGGTGTGGGAAGTAAATAGATCCAGGTAACAAGCTATTTTGTTACAATTACACATATACATATATAACTGTAGCAATCCTTGCAAAGAACTTGTAAATTTCAAATTTTTATTTTCCCTGGTCAGATGTAAGATTTTATGGTCTCCTAGTGAATATTTATTAATTTAAACAATTTTAAATTATTTTGGTCTAAAATAAAATCACATTTCTTTCCCAAATACTAAATTAATATTTAAATACTTCCTTCCACATAACTGCTGATTGTTAAGGTAAGACTCTTGGAAGACTATGGGTTGGAGGTTAAGAGAATGGCTCAGCCCAGGGTTTTCTCAAGATTGCATCAGAATAACAACTGAAACCGAATGGAGCCTTAACAAATAAAATGTCCTGAGTCCCACCCCACCACTACTTCCATGACTTTGAGTGCTAGACATCACACAATTAGCAACAGAAACTGAGGAGCCACAACACCACCAGAGGCAAATATTCCAGATAGGGCAAACCACTCGGGCATAATCCTGCACATTCATCAAATCAGGAAATATAAACCATAAGGTTTGGGGAGAAAAATGGGGAAACTTCCAATGACACAGCTGGCCAGTGGGAGATTTGTGTCCTCCTTGTCCAGGACACTGTACAGGGTAACTTCCCAGGGACTGAGTGACCTTACCTGAGAGAGAGGGTAAGTGATTAAGAAACGTATGTATGCTACGCCATTAAGGTCATGATTGGTGCACTCTTTTAAGATATTTATATCTAACTTGCTTGAGGTTTGTGTTGTTACTTTTTGGGATCACTTGTAGGTTGCAATAGTGTATTTCATGAACTGCTTTTAAATTGCAATAGTGTATTTGCCATTGTACCCATTGAACCTGCGATAGTAGCACATTGGACCTGTGAGTGAAGTCCAAATTAATTGTTAATTTGAACCTATTATTGAAGCTCTTTTCCTTTTTCACCACATTGTGGCATCAGATGTTTTTCCAAATTTACTTTCTCTAATACAGCCAACCATGGAACAAATCCACTGTTCCAGTCTCTCATTTGGAGCTTTGATAACTTCCATTTACTTCATAACTCATAAATAGCAAGCCCATCTCAGTCTTTGGGGTAAAAGTGTCTCAAGTGGCATGACTAAGTTCAGTTTGGGTCCTCTCTGTGGTTTGATTGTGTTTTACTTTTTTCCCCTGGACAGTGTACTTATTAAAATCAAAGCCTAGAATTCTTACTTAGGCACAAATATACTTAGCATCTACTTAAAGCTTTAATGAAATATATAGGGGCCTTTCCTTTCCTTTCTCAACCCCTTGGGTCCGTGAGTTGACATTTGCTGATATCTAGCGAACAGAGTTTGTTGCAAGAATTAATGAAGAGCTGCTTATTAAAAATATTAATAACATGCAATATGACTGACAGCCATTAACAGTTTGATTTGGAGAGAAGACTAGACAGTATATTATGTCTTCTGTATAGAAATGGATAAAAGTGCCATTAAAATTTTAAAAATTATTTAGGTTTCAAGTGCAGCTTAAGCAAATTCCTTACCATAATTAAGGAGATAGAAGAAATATTTCCAGAGATAGACAGAAACATGCACAGACTCCTTTGATGGTTTTAAAGCTGAAGCTTTAAAACATTCTCCTTTAGAATTGTTTGAGTTATGAAGATGATTCTCAGAACTAGAAACTTTCCTTCTGTGGGATATAATAACAAATGGACTTCACTGAAGTAAGTACTTCAGAAGGTGGGAAAAAAAAACAACTAAACCCAAAAAAAACCCCAACAATCTAGAACACAAGAGCAGAAGCAACGAAGTGCCTAATGCATATTTATTAGAAGTATCTTCACCAGATACAAAATCAAACTGTGCACATACTGAGTCAATGAAAGAATGGTTGCAAGTGTGTTCAGGCAAACTCTAAATCCCAGTTTCATACAGCTTCAGTGAGACTCCAAAGAGTGCACAGTATTTGAGGGGGTCACAGTGTAATTTTGTGGCTGGTTGCTTTGGTCTGGCTTTGGCAACATACACTTCATGATGTTCCCCAAGGGAGAATCTTGGGGATTAGCTCATGGTGACACCTACAACAGACCAGGGGTGTTAACTTGGGTATGTGTACAAGAAAAGATTGCAAAAACATTGATTGCGATGGAAACTACTCATTCTGATGTGGACAGCAACATAATCTTTTGATTTCTGTAGCCCTCCTGTGTCAGACCTTTAATTTTGTTTTTACATACTTTTTTTTTGTTTGTTTATTTTTCCCCTCACAGGCATGTGCATAACATCATATGGCTTCAAGGCTACCATGTCTGTATTTTGCAAAGATAGTATAAAGCAACTGTCACGACAATGGTTTTGTCATTCTCTAAATGAAGTGCTTAAATCCTGTTATTGAAAAGCTGACAACCCCTCATTTTACACTGTTTTTACTGTTTAAATATAAAATTATAGAGAGGTGATGCTTTCTTGAGAATAGAGAGAAATAATTGTATTTATCTGAATTTGAGATTTCTAACTTCCACTGACTTAACTGGTTTAAGGTAACACTTTCAGGAGTTTTCTCTTAGGACTTTCCTTTGGTTTTGAAATGCCCTGGGTCATAGAAATAGTGTATAAGAAGTTGATGTAAAGTCCTTGTGGATGGCTGACTGTGGTTCAATGCCAGGTGTCCACCAAAGCCTCTCTATCACTGCCTTCCTCAGCTGGACAGGGGAGAGAAAAATACTACAAAATGTTCATGGGTTGAGATAAGGACAGGGAGAGATCATTCACCAATTACCATCACAGGTGAACCAGGCTTGACCTGGGGAAATTAATTTATTACCAATCAAAACCAGAGTAGGGTAATGAGAAATAAAATCAAATCTAAAAAAACTTTCCCCCACTCCTCTCTTCTTCCTGGGCCCAACTTCTCCCCCAATTTTCTTTACCTCCTCCCTTCCAGCAGGGCAGGAGGATGGACAATGGGGGTTGTGGTCAGTTCATTACATCCTCTGCCACTGCTTCTTCCTCAGAAGGAGGACTCCTCACACTCTTCCCCTGCTTCATTGTGGGGCCCCTCACATGGGAGACAGTCTTACATTAACTTCTCCAATGTGAGTCCTTCTTCTGGACTGCAGTTCTTCACTAACTGCTCCAGTGTGGGTCCCTTCCATGGGGTGTAGTCCTTCAGGAACAGATTGCTCCAGGATGGGTTCCCCCACGGGGTCACAAGTCCTGCCAGCAAACCTATTCCAGTGTCACATCCTCTCTTCATGGGTCTACACATCCTGCTAGGAATCCTGCTTCAGTGCAGCCTTCCCACAAGGTCACAGCCTCCTTCAGGCATCCACCTGCTCCAGCGTGGTGTCCTCCACAGGCTGCAGGTGAATATCTGCTGCACTGTGGACCTCCATGGGCTGTACCAGGACAACCTGCCTCACCACAGTCCTCACCACAGGTCCAGTGCCTGGAGCACCTCCTCCCCCTCCTTCTTCAGTGACCTTGGTGTCTGCGGAGATGTTTCTTTTACGCATTCTTACTCCTCTCTCTGGCTGCAGTTGCTGTTGCACTGTAACTTTTTCCTCATCTCAAATACATTATCCCATATGTGCTACCAGCATTGCTGATAGGCTCAGCCTTGGCCTGTGATAGGTCTGTTTCGGAGCTGACTGACATTGGCTCAACAGGGGAAGCTTCTAGTAGGTTCTTACAGAAGCCATCTTTGGAAGCCCCCACTACCAAAACCTTGTTAAGCAAACCAAATGTAATCGTATGAAATGAAATGCATGTATCTTACAATGAAAACTCTCAATCTGTTGATGACATAATAATTCTGAAAATAGTACAATTTGTCTTGAAATTTGTGGATGTAGGGCTTCCCCATGATGATTTTGATGATGTTGCCATTGTCCAAACTCTCTAAAAGAGGGGTATACAGACATTGACTGAGTGGCCATTATTTTTCACTTATGGCTTTAACATTTTTCCCCTCACATTTTCTTTCATCTATAATTCAATGTTCAGTTCATAATTACATTTACTGTGTTTGTTGCTTAATTTTGGTGTTATTGTAGCATGGCAAAGATACGTACAACACTGTAAATCTCAAGAGACGTTAAGAGAGACAATGATGAGAATTGGCCTACTATTTCTCATGCTCTAGATTTGTTCATGTTAGTAATTTCTGGAATAAATTTACTTGGTATTCAGTGACTTAAAACACCCCTTCCTTTTGTAGGAATGATCTTTTGAAGCTAACTGAAGTGTAGTTTGTACATTAAGAAAGAAATTTTGAGGGACATTTTTGTCATTAAATTCCAGATCAGTAAGAATTCAGGGACAGCAGGTCTAGTTTAACAAATATATTTGACTTTTCTGAGGAAAATAGAGCAAAGTGACAAAGGGGTGTAGCTGACATTATTTTGTTTAGACTTTTAAAGCACATTTTACATACCATGACAGATAAAAGCCTTTTTGAAAATAAAATCTCTTGGGGTTATGAGAGGAATAACAAAGCAAATTGGAATGTGGCTAGAGGAAAGAAGCAAAGATCTATGATTTATGTGATAAGCCTGGGCTAAAAGGCAGTCATTTGTGCAGCCCATTAGACCATGTTTGTTGTTAGGGTTTTTTTGTAACTCCTGATTATTATTTTTCTAGCAGCAAACTATATAGTTTGAAATTATATTGATTTGGTTTTAGTCCCCACAGACAATATGTAATTATACATTAGTAACCTAATTCTGGAGTTTAGTGAGTTTGGGTAATCAAATTCAGCATAAGTTAATTAGGTGTTGAGTGTCAATTTATTTCGTCTTTTTTACAAATACATTTCTATAATAGTGATGGAGAAAAAAAATCATATTGTAAGTTTTTACTGCTCATCTTTATCTACTTATGTTAAAAATAAATTTAAAATTGTATTAATAACTGAGTAATGAAAAATGGTAATTCCTTACCTGTTGCTAGCCACTGGTTAAATTTAAAGTGTTGAATTAAGCTATACTGTTATGTTTGCTTGTCTTAATGTTAGTACTGAACTAGAGACCAATGTATGTTTTACAGCTATAGACAAAAGTGTACCTTTCTATAAATCATAAAATGGTTAGAGTTGGAAGGGACCTTAAAGATCACGGAGTTCCAACCCCCTTGCCATGTGCAGGGACACCTGTCTCTAGAGCAGGTTGCTCAAAGCCCCTTCCAGCCTGGCCTTAAGCACTTCCAGGGATGGGGCATCCACAACTTCTCGGGGCAACTTGTTCCAGTACCTCACTACCCTCACAGGAAAGAATTTCTTCCTAATACCTAATCTAAATCTCCCCTCTTCCAATTTAAAACCATTACCCCTTGTCCTATCACTACACTTCCTGACAAAGAGTCCCTCTCCAGCTCTCTTGTAGGCTCCCTTCAGATACTGAAAGGCTGCTATCAGGTCTCCCCAGAGCCTTTTCTTCTCCAGGCTGAACAGCCCCAGCCCTCTCAGCCTGTCCTCATAGGAGAGCTGCTCCATCCCTCTAATCATTCTTTGTGGCCCTCTGCTGGACCTCTTCCAACAGTTCTATGTCCTTTCTATGTTGAGGACTCCAGAACTGGACACAGTACTCCAGGTAGGGTCTCACAAGCACAGAGAAGAAGGGGAGAATCACCTCCCGTGACCTGCTGGTCACACTTCTTTTGATGCAACACAGGATACGGTTGGCTTTAAATGAGAGGGAAGCTGGAATAGAAGCTGCATAGAAGTCTCTTTTCTGTCACAGAATCATATTTCAGCAGAGCTCTTACACTGAATTTTAACTATACATATTGTCTAGTTAAGCATATTCCCAATTTTGTAATTTTAACATATTGGTTCAAAGCTACCTTCTTTTGAAGGAGGACTATGACTGGCTCTTTAATTGACTCTGAATATTTAGAGCACCAAACATTTTAGCCTCAAACCAATACATCACAGGAAGTCACGGAAGGTAGAAGAAACAGAATGAGGTTATACTAAAACTTGTTCTTTGAACTAACAGTGCATGTTCAACTATGTAAATAATAACAGTTACAAAGGGAAATGGAATCAAAAATTCAAGTCAGCTGCTTTCTTCCTCATACATGCAGTATATAAATGTGGAATTTCAAATATATTTTGCAACTATGATTAGGATGTATGGGTTAGTATTTGGGAGAAAGTTTGTTATGAATAAATAAAAAAGTTTGTATGTTAAATGACTGTGGAAGTTGGATTTACAGTTTTTACTCAGAATCAAGTGCTTAGGATGAATAGTCCAAGGACACTCTGAGTAAACATCATAAAGCACTTTAACTCAATATCATTTTTGGGTGGGTTTTTGGTTTTTTTTTGGGGGGTGGTTTTTTTTTTCATTACTAAGTCTGGATGACTTTGCACTAAGTAGTTCTACAACAGGAACTTAAGATTTTGAATCTATTAACAGCATATAAATTATTTATTAACTTAGAGTATATCAGGAACAATTTGGCAGTTGGCAGGCATCTGTGAGGCATAGATTAACATAACACCACTGTCATGTCCAACATCTTCTAAACAATCTATTTCGGACCAGGATGTTTTAATAGACAACTTATTAGACATGTTTTAATAGATTCTTATTTTATTTTATTTTTACTAAGGACACTAAAGACATTTAGGTTTCTCTGTTTACTTTCTATTGCTCTGTTTATAGGCATAGCACTATGTTTTATATTGACTGAGAGACTGAACATGTTGCCAGTTGTTTCTGAAAGCAACATCACATATGGCTACGTAGCTATATGCGAAAACCAGCAACATGGAGACATTCCGGAACAGTTTTGTGATCTTGTTACAATGGAGGAAAAAGTGGCAATGGTAGCAAGACACACAGTTGTCAATAGCAACAGACAATTTCTTTACAATGATCTCATCAGGGAGACCAGTCTTGTTGGAGAGGAGTGGCTTGCTTCCTAAAGGGCTTGTGCCAGGCAAAATATAGCAGGTAAACAATTGACATTGTGCTAAAAAAAGATTTCCCAATTCTCTCATTACTTAAACTCTGTACTTCTACTCCATTATCATGCAACTGTGAAATCAATATCATGTTGCTGACTTCTCTAGTTGCTGCTGCTTCTCATCTGTAGAATAATTCGAAGCCTCTGAGGTTTCCATTGCTTTCTGAAGTGCCTTGAACTTTCTAAGCTACCTGACATTTCAGTATTACCGATACTTTCACCCTTGAAATTTTATCTTATCAAAAGGTAACTTAGAAAAAACCCAACAAACTTTAGGCATTTTCCTGTTCAGATGTGCTCCAATGAAAAAGAAAGCCTTCAGCAAAAGATTTACACCAAAACAGGAACTTTTCCAGCTTCCCCTTAAAGTGCTAAATAGGCCCTGTCCCTACTTAGGGTCCCAAGTTAAGTCAAGGCAGAGGAGCAGATGAGGATATCAACAAGGAGGCAGTTTTCTTTAGGTGAACTAAAAGTTTTAGTACATTGAGTGAAAAATGCTCAGTAGCATGTTCTCAGTTACTCAAAATACTGAAGTTTTTTAATGAAAACATAAAAAGGACTAATCATTGGTATTCAAAGGGGAATACCAAGTTCTGAGTAAGAACTGAATATCTTTAATTACCACTGAATTTAGAAGGGAAGAATATATATCACTGAAGTTGTTCACGCAAAGTATTCTCAATTAAAAATACAGTTGTAATTAAACTATAATATTTCAAATGAAAATGTCAGCTATAGTCAAATATAATACGGAAACACCAAAATTATTTTAATAAACCTGTTTTCTCTGCTCACCTGCAGTTTAGAGGAAGTTCATTTGTTCCAAACTAAAGTAATTACTGTTGGAAGTATGTATTGAAAGAGTAATAGAGCCAGCTCACTGAGTAAATTTTTTGCATACGTTAAGTCACAAAGGCATTTAACTTCTCAAGCAAGTAATAAATAGTAACCAAAAATATTTATTAAATATTACATTTCTTACCAGCAATACCTTAAAAGGTAACCCAAATAAATACACTGTTAAATCTTTAAAAAAAAAAAAAAAAAAAA